>BOPN01007428.1:57346-59467 GCA_017312705.2 Penaeus japonicus | reverse complement strand
CGGCGGTCTGTGTGAAGGGTGTCCGGGGTAAGGTAACAAGCGGAGAATGTGGGAGGATAGGAGACCATCAGCAGGAGAAAAAACACTGTTAAGGTTGAAATTAGGCAGCCTGTTGATGAGAGAAGATTCCACCAATCTGCGGGCATGGACATCAGCGGAAGGGAACAGAATGCGAGCAGCTGACCAATCTATGCGATGTCCTGTGTCCCATTGGTGGCAGAAGAGAGCGTTGTTGGTGTGTCCCCTGGAAACGGCGTACTTGTGTTGGGACACACGTTTGTTGAGACAGGCGCCAATATCATGATCTATCAACTATTTTTCTCATTCACCAATAATCAACTCAAGCAGACGCATTTTTGCACATAGTTCATCCTTCGATGAATCCCGCCTGTTATGCTATAAGCGAGGGCATTCTCTTAAGGATAACATGGATATTAGGTATATGATTGCTTATCTTGTTATCACCTAATAATGTTGATATTTTGCTTACAATTTTTCTTTTCCATGTGAGATATTATTTTCATTATATCTTGCAGATGATTCCTTTTGGTAACATACTAAATATGTTGTCAACTCCTACCAACACTCTAATCTGTACACGGTACCTGATGCAATCAACTCTTTGCATTGTTGCAGATTTTGGGTTCATCATTAATCTTAATACGTTTTGCCGTCTGATCTTAGGCAGATACCTGACTTGCAACCGCTGATGATTCTTGCTTGCTCTCCGTTCAAGCCACCTCCATTTACTCCGTCAGCTGATCATTGCCGAACTGCGTGGTAGTTCGTCACACTAGATGCAAGATACCGCATCACGTGGTGCCAATTCGCAAATCACTTTTTTTATCGTTTTATGTTATATCTACTATTTCCTTAATATATATGACGTATGTATATAACGCACCATAACTCGCTTGCTATCTTTTCTTTAATTTTAGCACAATATGATAATCAATATTCTATCAATAAATAACAATTGATTAGATATATTTGTATAATTTTGATACATTATCTACATTGCATTTTTATTTACACCGAGTTATTTTTCATGTTCGTGGATGAGTTACAATTCCAGCATAAGCAAAACAATGATCGACCATGTGCTCACAACTAGAATTATCATAGATCAAAACTATTACTAATACCATTTTTGTTAAAAAAAAATTTTCCTAGAATATATTACTGTTAAAGGTGACAAATTGGGTGCAGTTACAAGAGCTTCAACACAGTAGGAATCAGAGAATATATGGCTATATCAAGCCAGTGTTAATCATAGCTGTTCTTAAATTGATAACATGTTATTGGAAAACACCCACACACAATGAAAATCAATTCTGGATTGTCTCATTGGATTGCGTTTGCAATACGAGGAACTGGGTTGTATCACCTGGAATTAACATCTAAATGAACAGTCAACTGTGATGGTACAAAAATTCAATAGAATACAATTTTGAATTATTGGCAATTATTTTTTTTTCTTTGTTTCTTGCACATTGTCGAGTAAAGTTATTGAACTGCAACAGAAAAGTTACTGGTAAATTCTATTTTTAAGCTTAAGTATTTTTTTGTGTTGGACCGAATGAGTATCTATGTGGAAAAAAAACTATTTTTGTTTGGAAATGGAATATTCATTTATAAACGATGGCAGAAATTATATTTAAAAAAAATGTATTATCTGTACGCGTGAATCTTCCTGGTTCGTTTGTGTTATAGAAGAGCTACACGTATTACTGATATTCTCGTTGCTGTTATCATTATCACTGTTATTATCATTATTATCATTATCACTGTTATTATCATTATTATCATTATCACTGTTATTATCATTATTATCATTATCACTGTTATTATCATTATCACTTATTATCATTATTATCATTATCACTGTTATTATCATTATCACTGTTATTATCATTATCACTGTTATTATCATTATCACTGTTATTATCATTATCACTGTTATTATCATTATCACTGTTATTATCATTATTATCATTATCATTGTTATTATCATTATTATCATTATCACTGTTATTATCATTATCACTGTTATTATAATTATCACTGTTATTATCATTATCACTGTTATTATCATTATCACCGTTATTATCATTATCACTG
>BOPN01007428.1:22500-26927 GCA_017312705.2 Penaeus japonicus | reverse complement strand
TATATATATGTATATATAAATATATATATATATATATATATATATATATATATATATGTATGTATGTATGTATATATATACATATATAAACATAAATAGTTATAAACAAACGCGAATAAAATTCCTTGTATTACCTGCAACAAAGGCAAATATCTTCCGTACCTCATCGCGCTGATTGACACGTCTCTTATTTTTTTATATCATAAATGTGCACATGTTCCCCGGTAATCCCGCTTAGGATTTGAAATTAGAATAGAAATGTTTGTGGAAAATCTTGTTGGTTTTTCTTTCCATACAATATGCAGTTATTTTGATATTACCAGTATGCATTCGCAAAACAAGGCTGTATACAATAACGGAACGGTGCTAGTAACTACAAATCATATTGGTTTAAATGAAATTAACGGTATACAGTATAGGCAGATAACGTTAAGCTTGATCCTCACATATAACGGTATATAATCAGATATGATCAAGTCTAAACCTCACTGATTTTCAGAAAATGGGCAGTGAGGCGTGTTGGAAGGCAGTCTGCAAGTCTGCACGTGCATAAAACATGTACGACAAGCATCTCTGGCACAAGAACAAACATGCATTCATTTTTATTGAGGTCAACACGAGATCCGAAGTAAGGATTGACTAAAGGTAAATAAAAAATAAACAGAATACAGGACACAGAAGGATAATAGATAGATATACATGTCAATATTGGAGACTTTATGAACAATGGTTGACAGAAAGTGCAATGAGAAAATAAACCTTTGCACCTGAGTTACCGCACACTTAGATGAATCTTTATTCATATTGTGATAATGTATAAAATTTGGTACACTTAAGAAATACAGCATACACGCAGTCAGTCTTAGACCTGTTAGAAATATCATCTAGAAAGAAAACGTTATCCCTCAAGAACTGGAATGAAATTTGGGCTAGTTGAAAAATATATATATACTTTACAGTTGGTTATTCATCAGTCCAAAAGTAACTAAAAAAGCGCACGTCGGTGAATGATTACGTGAGTTTGCGTTCCAAACATGAGCTACCTTTGAGCAATTATAATTCTTCGTTTTTTTATCTTTTAAAGAAAAAAATATCGTTCTGGAATCCCAGAACTTGAACGCTGTACGAAAGAAGGGAACGCGAGACGGAAAAGCCTCGTCTGTGAAGCCTCCGTAGTATTTCCGTCGAAAACAAAGACGAACTACAATCAATGTTCGATAAGTGAAGTACGTACACCCAGACAAAAATCGAGAACCTTTCCTCGGAGACCTATCCGAAGCACGATAAGAAGAAGGAGAAGAAAAAAAAAGCTACTCCCCGTTTTAAAATACGACTCAACTTAAGTAGGAAATCGGTGAAATGCACTCCTGGATGAGCCACCTTGGGTGCTATGAATATGAGATGAAGAAAAATCTGAAGCTTTTCAACTACTCAGTGGTCCTCAACTGAGATTCAAGAAGGCAAAGCCCATGGCGTGCTCGAAAGAGGAAAAGAAACGAGTGTGATTGAGAGGGAGAGAGGCCGAGAGGGAGAGAGAGAGAGCGAGAGGGAGAGAGAGAGAGAGAGAGAGAGAGAGAGAGAGAGAGAGAGAGAGAGAGAGAGAGAGAGAGAGAGAGAGAGAGAGAGAGAGAGAGAGAGAGAGAGAGGGGGAGGCGGGGAGAGAGAAAGAGAGAGTGTGTGTGAATTGTATAGAATGCTTGTATATCATATTGAATACAGAAATAAATAAAATACAAATATCAATTAACGAGGAGCTGTCTTGTAGCTCAGCGGTAGCGTATCGACTTCACATCCCCTTGGTTGGCAGATCGAGCCCCGTCCAAGCTCGTGAGCTTCTACTGTCACCTGGCGGTTACTGACGTAGCTGGGCACTGCGTTGGGTAAGGACCAAGCTCAGATCGAGTCAACACTCGTTGGCACATTCTCTCACGAGTCAGCACACGCTGACACAGGCGGGCTCGCCTTAATGCAAACAAGCTCGGCGTAGCATCTGCTCCGCAAATCTGGCTTATCCTTAACTAGCGAGGCAATCGCCGGGTCAGGTCAACTTTGACTGATAGGTAATTTGCACATAATTGCCTTCCCAAGTACCCAGACCCTCAAAAAGAGCTTGATACCCTCGACTGTTACGCCTCCTACATTCCAGACTACCTTCCCGCATAACCACCGTTGGGGACGGCGCATGGGAATCCTTCCATATAAGCAGGATGTCTGGAACATACAAACATACTGGGAATCGACTGCGCTACCGCTGACGCCTGATTTCCCCGCCTGTTTATGCGTATTGGGATAGTGTTTATTACTGTGATCATTGTGCTGTAGTGTATATTTCTATCGCACACCATAACGGCAGACTATCTGCGTTATGAAATAAACCTGAACTGTTCAAACCCTGTGTCTGGCATCACTATCTTATTTGTGGTGGGTTATTAGTTACAACAGACTAAGATACCCATCACACAGAGAGAAAGCGAGCGAGAGAGAGAGAAAGAGAGAGAGAGAGAGAGATCCGATATATACTTATGAGACAGGTTCCCCTCCTGAGCTTGCAATGCGCCTTACAATATAGGAGGATACTGCAAATGCAAGGAGGAGTTAATTGTTTCTATGGTAGAGGATCTCATGTGTGTTTGCGTGTGTTTGCAAGGGAGTTTTAGTGTGTGTGCTTTTGCAATTGAAGTTGCTTGAATATGGTTGAACTGTTTTTTTTTTTTTTTTTTTTTTAAGATAAAATAAACATCTTAACATATGATGCAGGTATTATTGAAGTTCAAAAGCCTACTAGATCCGACGACCAGATAAAGTGAGTCTCATAAATAGGTGATGCAACATCATCCTACTGCAGCTTCTAGATGTTGACAGGCGGGCACGCCAGGATTGCTATTCAAAATATATATACACACACACATATATATATATATATATATATATATATATATATATATATATATATATATATATATATATATATATATATGTGTGTGTGTGTGTGTATATATATATATATATTTTTTTTTTTTTTTTTTTTTTTTTTTTGTATGTGTGTTTGTGTTTGTTTGTGTGTGTGTGTGTGCTTGTGTGTGTGTGTGTATTCACATATATAGATTTGTGTATACATACATATATATATATGTGTGTGTGTGTGTGTGTGTGTGTGTGTGTGTATGTGTGGGTGTGGGTGTGTGCGTGTGCGTGTGCGTGTGCGTGTGTGTGTGCGTGTGTGTGTGTGAGCGTGTGTGTGCGTGTGTGTGTTTGTCTGTTAGTATGTGTTTGTGTGTGTGAATATATATATATATATATATATATATATATATATATATATATATATATATATACATATACATACATATATATATTTGTTTTTTTTCCCGAATTTTGCACGTCACGCTATTTATCTTCTTTTCGCCCTTCAGTTTATGTTTAGTGTAATTGTCAATGGAGTACTTTGCGACTTCTAGATAAATAATGTATAGGATATATATACTATCGGAATAGTATTCACGAAAAGTCAGACCGAGAGTTTTGTCTATGAAAAAGTCTATGGCTCCGGACACCCGGGTCTAAGGACTGTCTTTAAACTGATCTTACGAGATGAAGAAAATGATCACACTGATGATATAACGATAATCAGCTGATGATATAACGATGATACTGGCCGAAAGAGAATGAATAATGTATCAAGAAAAGTTTTAACCATTTCAATCATTGTAACAACTGCTAAATAAGGAATCGAAAAGAAAGATGAACATAATCTTTTAACTTATTAATTTTAATTTCTCCATTTTCGCATATGAAGAGCATAACTTAGCACCGGTGATAAGAAGGATACACTGGAGGCGGCTTTTCCATAATTGCTGAATGGTAATTAGTCCAATTCTCCCATTTTTACAGCAGCTTTCTAGACAAGAAATGGAAATGAGGCTGGTCATCTGCACAGCTGACACAATGACTATGAACGCTGAAGGTGTCACGCGTTGGTATTAAACAAAATGATTATACAATAGTATAGTCTTGGTCATTATATATGTCAGATTCACTGCATTATAATTTTTATGTTGTAATTACAATTGAATAATTATCATACGGTGTGTTACGATGCAAATGCATGTTCTGGTTATCAATAATATTATAACAGATGGCACAGTCCAAGTTAAGATTACAAAGAACAGACTTAGAGCGTCATAAACAAATAGTAGGACAATATTGGAGTCAAAGATTATTTTTAGGATAGTCCTTGAAAATTCTAGGACCTTTCGTGGATACTAGTCCCGAATCTTCATTGATCTATGAATATAAAATTAGCAGAATTCATGCCATTCTCTTTTTAACAATTCTTATCACTCCTGTGAGTACGAAAGCCACTTGGTCTTCTGAATGTAGCCACAATAGAATAAGAAAAACAAACTGTAAACAACCAAGTACATTGT
>BOPN01007427.1:57500-59519 GCA_017312705.2 Penaeus japonicus | reverse complement strand
CATTATTGAAAACAATATTGATAATAATTGCAATTATGATACATATAGTGACTAGCGTCATCGTAATGATCATTATCATAATAATGATTGAAACGATTATATAAAAATTTGCAATTACATCCAGCGAGCAATGATAACAAAAACGGCAATGGTCATAAATCATAATAGTAATAGAAATAGCAAGAACAATAATGCTAATTATGATAACAAATTATATAACAATAGTAATATCAATGAGAAAGAGAGATAGGAAGACCCTAGTCTCATAACACATAGGTTAACCACAACACTCAAGTAAATAACATATGTTTCTGACACATTATACTACTTATCGTGGTAAAAAATAATTTGATCTTATTCTAGTTTCATACACTGAAATTAATTCATTGGTTCCTGGCCGACGGGCAACGCATCCAATAAATGGACAAGCCCATGAATACATTTAGATACTTTTTGGTAACAGTAATGATAATAATGCAGTGAAATGAAAGAGAAATGCAGTTAATAACTTTATCACTATGTTAATTATCACCATTATTTTCAGCATTATTACTATGGTGATGAAGTAATTTTCACCCCGCTCGAGGGCACTTTTCACTCTGATCGGCAAATATATATATATATATATATATATATATATATATATATATATATATATATATATATATATATATATAGAGAGAGAGAGAGAGAGAGAGAGAGAGAGAGAGAGAGAGAGAGAGAGAGAGAGAGAGGGAGGGAGAGAGAAATATTATTACTTTTATCGTTATCTATGGTGTCACCTTTTTATATCATTATTGTTGTTATCATTATTTCCATCATTAAAATCATCATCATCATCATCATCATCATCATTGTCTTATAATGTTGCATGATGATATATCTATCGTGGCTGAGCATGCAAGTTCTCGTTAGCGCATATCGCATCCCTTTTGTTTTTTGTTTTCCCTCGAGGTGGCCTGGACTCGCCCAAACACGTTGTCGGTGACCAGCGAGGATTATTCATAATTTTCCATGAAATCGGGCACTGTTAGACCATTATTTCAGTCGATAGTGTTTCTGCTGCAAACGTGGAATGAAGTCGAAGGAAATTGTAATATCGATGTTATAGTGGCTTGTTGATGACGGAACCTGATGGACGCTGTGTATCTGAATGACGGTTCGCGTTAAAAGCTGGAGCATTACTTCTTCGCGAATGTCCATTTTATTCTGTTCTATCCATGGATTATCATGTCAGGAAGGATATAATATTTTCAAGGAGTTAGGAATCCGTGGTTTGGAACATTTTTCATATGTTTTGATATTTAGCGTGATTTGTCTGTACGTTTTATTTCTGCCATGATTTAGAATGTAGTGTTTGAATGAAGCTATTCCATCGGTATTTTTTTTTTTTTTTTTATGGTATCTTTAAATGGAAGATTAGTTGTGCTTTGCTTGATATGTACATGTATACATATTACGTAATACTGAAGGTTGAGGTTATTACAAAAGCTATTGGTTTTAGTGAGGACCAACTATTACTATAAGTAATTCTAAGAAAGGTTTTACTATTTCAGATTACAAAATAATAACAGTAGTTAATGAAAATGAAGAAAAGGAGTGAAAACGGTAAAAACAACAAAGCTAAAAACACACAAAAGAAACAATTCGATTGAGTATAAACCGAGAATTCAACATCACACTATTTTCTTTGTGTTGCTTCTTTAACACACTTTTTGTCAACATCGGCGTTCCAGCTCATGCATCTTGCAATGATCAGCCAAACTATACTCGCGTGCTACCTCCATGTCTGACGCCATTTACTCTTCTCTCCTTCTCCTTCTATTATTCTGTTCTATTGTTAGTTATCTACTTGTTTTCCATTTATGTACATATATATATATATATATATATATATATATATATATATATATATATATATATATATATACATATTCTAATAGATAAAATCGACAAGGCATAATATCCTTATTGCAAAGAATATGATATATCTAAAGATCAATTACCCAGATAACCAAC
>BOPN01007427.1:45000-47500 GCA_017312705.2 Penaeus japonicus | reverse complement strand
CATCATTATGATAATGATACTGATAGTAATGATAATTATGATAATAGTGATGACAATTATCATGATCATTATTATTGTAATAACTACTATTACTATTATCATTATCATGGTTGTTATTATAGCTATCATTGTTATTGCTACTATTATCATTATTATCCTCACCGTACTTTCATTACAGATATTATCACCGTTATTATTACTATCATCATTATCATTGACTATTATCGCTGTTATTGTTGTTATCATTAATGTTATCAATATAATTGTCATTTTGTTATTACCATAATTAGTATTATTACTAATGGTATTGTTATTGATATCATCATTGCTATTGTAGTTTTTAATCTATGTTATAATCTATTATTATCATCTATGTTATCATTATTGTTATCATCACTATGACCTTTCATAGGACTATGATTATCATTGTCATTATCAAAGATTTTAAATGTTAAATCTATCAACGTATAAAATATCACACGATAATCGTTATCACAATTCGAACAAATTATCACACAGGGTAGCCTTGGTAGCCTTACCTTGGTATTTTTGTTATCATTATTACAGATGCTAATAACTTAATCCCAAACAAATTGTATTGGAAATATTAGCAGAATGTTTATCACAAAAAAAAATCATGATAATCGCATTTTATATCACCAGATGAAGTCAACAGAGGCAGTAGAATTGACGTTCATTTAAATTCGCGACAAAAGCTGAGTAATGAATTCCGTTAATGTTCTTCCAGAGCAGTAACTGAAAGTCAGGAAAGTAATTTATCACCATTGTTCTCTATGTCCTATCTTTGTCCTTTTTTCCCCCTTTATTTCATTTTATTTTCGTCTGTCTTGTCATCTTCTCATTTTTATTTCTCTCATTTTAATTCACCTACGTCGGAATCTGTTTTTGTGTATTACGGTGTTACCCTCTCTCTAATTACATCATGTCCACAGTATCTAATCCGTATAATTTTATAAGGTATATATCATATTTTTAGTTTTGTAATTGCAGTCGCTCTTGCAATGTGGCTGGTTTTGAAACCAAGATGCAGCTGGCTAAGTGGATTAATCTTACCACGTGGCAGGAAAATCCATTTGATTGTTCCTTCAGTGGTAAGACATCTTGCGTAAGGGCATGTGGTAGGGACGATGAGGTTATGGCTGCAGGCGGTTCTGTACTTATGCGTGCCTGTTGAGATGTGTGTGTGTGTGTGTGTGTTTGTGTGCTTGTGTGTGTGTTTGTGTGTGTGTGTGTGTGTGTGTGTGTGTTCTTGTGTGTGTGTTTGTGTGCTTGTGTGTGTGTGTGTGTGTGTGTGTGTGTGTGTTTGTGTGTGTGTGTGCTTGTGTGTGTGTTTGTGTGTGTGTGTGTGTGTTTGTGTGTGTGTGTGTGTGTGTGTTTGTGTGTGTGTGTGTGTGTGTGTGTTTGAGTGTGTGAATACGTATGCGTGTTTGTGCGAGTTTGTGTGTGTTTGTTGTTGCGTGTGCGTTGCACCCGTTTGAATGAAAATCAGTGCGTCTGTCGTCTACCTCCAGTTATAGAAGAGCTTAGAATGAAAATGAAGGACTGAGATATTAAAGCTGGATACACGTGTGCGTCTCGCCGATGGTAAAAGACAGCAAGCTTCATGCGATCAAAAGAGCGAACATCTATTTCCTCTCATCAGCTGTTAAGCCCCAGCACTGCTCTTTCGATACATGTGTGTGGGTGTGGGTGTGGGTGTCTTAGACCAAGCCTTGTGGATCGTCTGATTGTCTTTTTGATTTATCCAACGACGTATCCAGCGGATTGGTTGGAGGGCAAAGTCTGCTGTTGAGGACTTGTACTTATACTAATTGAATCCAACGCGTATGTATGATATAACATCATTGATATAGCAGAGATTGCCATTTGCTAATTAAGGGTGCTTATTCCACCTGTTCTGTTTCCTATAATCGTTCCAGATTAATTGTGCCTCAGGCTCTTTATTATGAAAATTAAAATTACTGTAGCTGATTCATCATCAATATTGTTGTTCTTTTTATCAAAATCATATTCATCCGCCTAATTATAACGCAAGTAATATGCACCAGTATCAATATCATAGATTAAAAAAAAAAAAAAAAAAAAAAAAAAAAAAAAAAAACATAATGATGTTTGTAGAAGAATCGAGCGTAAGTCCCAGCCAATCTATTATTTTTCATAGCTTGACAGAAAACATTATTCTCGTCTCCCTTTTAGTGCCAGAGGGGACCGCGTGTCATGTCATAGCAACATTCCCGCTGTAACGATATTTTTTTCTTCTTTTTTTATAAGTTTCGTATCAGATTGTCTAGTGGTAGTCGCCCTGGCTCTGTTATTTGCAACGTCGCCACTCTCTGATATGGCTTATCTTGTTTATCGGACGTATAATCAGCAACTGCGGAGTTATAAACTACGTGGCTGCCGACGATACAACTGGTCCTCATCCTCCGACTTACGAAACCCTCACAGATCACATGCGGGTTTGAGTGAAGGAGCTGTT
>BOPN01007426.1:55000-59521 GCA_017312705.2 Penaeus japonicus | reverse complement strand
TATATATATATATATATATATATATACACATATATATATCGAAACAGATCCACCTAGATGAACACATAATATGTTCTTGACTCACCTCCTAACGTCCTTACTCCACTGACTCCCAGTAATCAATACACTCTCCTATGGGTAGAAACAGCAAGTCCGCGTCACTTGCAGTGAGGTAGGAAAAGAAAAGCGACCGTACAATGGGTCAATTTACGACAGGAAGCAGGGCTCATGGCTGTGTTAGCCGAAAACCGGAGCTGTGTTGGGCGAAATGTTAGTGTGCTGACTGTACTTTGTCCGTATAATAGGGCAGTTAACTATACGAAGCAGATGTCTTCTTATGAGGGTCATCTCTACTGGATTGCAACTGGTGGCAAGCGCTGGTTGCTACTATTTGTAACTTGTTTTGGTTACGAATTATGCAGAATTACAAATCAGCCTGTTATGACTCAACCAAGAAATAATTAGTGAAATTAGATTTGGCATAACTGCTGCGATTGATCAGCCCAGTTGCAAAGTCTTCTATTAGAAAAATGAAAAACGCAGTCGATGTTGTGGAGATTTTGGATTAATTTTGTTAGAAACTATAACCACTCTGGCTTTCTAAAACAACAAATAGACAATAAATATAACTTCAATGTAAATCTGAAACAAACAGCAGTTTGTGTAAAACCCTATTTTGCCAGACTAAGCATAGGTGGAGGATTGTTATCCTTTGCCAGATGCGAACGCATGACACAGCACCACAATTAGGTTGGTCTTTATACTTTAGACCTTCCATTGTAGATCTCGGCTTTAAGACAACCAGTATGATGATGAATAACGTCTTGAATGTCACTCTCAAGGTGAATTTAATTTATGTTTTATTTATAGTATTAGACATGGTAGTACCGTTTGGTAAAATATAACACTTTAATTAAAAATGGATCAGCGTGTCGACTCGACCTTCACCGTTGGCATGTTTGTTAAATTTACCAAGAAAGAACTTTCGTTAATTATATCCTCAGCAGTATTCCACTGTCTAAACTAACTGAGAGATAATCAGACGTCCCAAAAAGCGTACAGTAATTTATACAAAATAGGCTGTTTAGTGATACACAAGCAAAAAATATCGATATTTATTCATCATGTTTCACTGTCCTTCAACAGTCCATGCCGTTCATGAACTAACTCCAGCGACATAGCCAAATTAGGAAGCTTTCCCTTGAAGAAAGAAGCACGGAGATGGGTACTGAACATGACATGCCTTTGAGCTGTGTAATGATATCACTGATCGGTGACTGGTGGACACATAACGAGATCACAGCTCACATTGGCTAACCAGTCACAGTTAAACCTATATTTTGGGTCGGGATGTAGTGTGAGTTGCATCTTCTATGGTCGCAAATTACAATAACCTCAAATACGTAGATAGCTTCTTTAGTGCAATCACATGTGTGTTTGCTTTATCGCCGTCAAACACAATTGGTACCTACAAAATTAGAATGGCTGCCAGGATGTTCTTAATGGATGGACTAGTAATCTGTTGTCAGATTTTGTAGGAAGGAAATAATTCTTGTCTGTTTATTCTTCAAAGTTTTTATTTTCGTAAAAAATACATGAGCTTCAAGGTGTATGAAAACTATAAATTCATGGGTTGATAATAATAATAGTAATAATAATAATAATAATAAAACGCAACTGCATTGGTTAAGCAGGCCTAGTCTGTAATTATGAATACAGTTTAGGCCGATTACCTCGAGAGAAATGGTAGCGGCAGTGGTGAAAGTACCAGTAATCGGATGACAAAGTTTCATTAAAAATTACCTGAAATTTCCTTTGACAAATAAATTCAAATGTCGGATCAAAAATCATTGCAACATATTGAAATTCCGAATATGGCTTATACCGTGTAATCTATATGAAGTTTAAGATTTTGAGATTCATTATTTCACAAATGACTTTTTTTTATTAACTTTAGATATTTATCATTAAAGTTTCACTACATATACATGCATTATCTCGTCACTTTGTTTTGTAGAATCACATTTATCCTTTTGTTTCTTTGACATTGAGACATTTTCCCAATATTGTCCGACATCTTTCAAAGACATGCCATAAGTTTCGGGAACAAAGATGAGAACAACGATCAGAATGCAAACTGAAGAACTCGCATAGAACCAGAAGACGCCATGTAGGCCGACAGCCTCCTGCATATCCGGGAAGGTCTTGGAGATGAGGAATGCTACGGCAGAGTAAACGGCGTTGGTGGTACCGCAGCCGATGGACCTCACGGGCCCTGGCAGAACTTCGACTGACGTGAGCCAGCAAAAAGGCCCTTGTGCCCCTGCGTAACCTATGATGTAAAAGACGAGGCTGACCAGCGGGAGCCATCCTAGGTGAGACACATCATATCCGGTACTCTGGAGGAAAAAGAAAATGCCGAGGGAAGTGGCTGCGATGGAAGAGGTAATCGTGCCGCTGGCCAGGGCAATTTTACGCGGAACATTGTACACAAGGATGGTGCAGAGTCCATTGAACAGGAGGCGGACTGAGACGACCACCACCGAACTCCAGCTTGGGTCAATTCCTACTCCTGCAAACTGGAAAATGTAGATTATGTATATAGTGACTCCCGAATTTCCGCTCATTTCCTTCATCACCAGCAGTAACGCAGAAGCCACCATGGCTATCAAATTTGGCTTCTTCACGACTTCCTGCAGAGAGTTCACGAAGGAAACATCCTTGTCCGAAGTCTTCGTCTCAGCCTTCACTTCCTCGATAACCTCCTCGGTAGAACACCTGAACTCTGTGAGGATCATGACGGCCTCTTGCTCTCTGCCCTTTCTCACCAACCACATCGGCGATTCGGGAGTGAACAGGAGGCCGATAAAAGAAGGAAGAGTAGTAAGAAGAGGAATCAGCCAGGCAATCACTTCCCAGGAGAAGAAACACCCGAAGATATAGCACAAAAAAAATCCAAATGTCGTCCACAGATCGGTGAGGCCAGTCATTGCGCCTCGAAGTCGGGCGTCAGTCATTTCGTAAGTGTACATGTACACCGCCGGATTCAACACAGCCACTACTATTCCCTGAAAAAAGAAACAGGTAATAGATCATTACAAATCGAGAGACTTTCCACTATCGTCTCAATATTCCTTTCCTACAAATGCTCAGAAATCTCAGAGGGTAGTTTCACTGCGTACACACCACAAAGCCACATCATAAAAAGAAGCAAATTGACCAATAGGTTTACAATTCACTAATGACCTACTTGTACTACTCTGCACGACAGGAGCAAGACCTCCGCAAGGCCGGCCTGCAGCACGATCTTCCAAGTTGCCGCCTTCATGAGCACGAAAGCTGAACACAGCAGAGGGGACAGCAGCAGCAGCAAGCGTCTCGGTCCCAACTTTTCGCACAGCATCCCGCCCACGAGCGCGCCGGGGATGCAGATCAGCAGTGGGACAGTAGCTGTGTGTAGTGTTGTATCTTTATTAGCTTGTCTTTTTTCGTAGCGGTCCTAACTCTATTCGCTTCATATTTTCTTATTGTTTAATGTCCATATTTATTTCACTACTAGCATTTACATCAAGGCAGTTTTTTATATAATAATACTTGTAAGTAAACATCACAACAAAAATAATGATTTCCAGGTGTTGTGTCTGTATCCCCAATAGTGATTCATGATAATCATTTGGTTGGCCTTTTCTGACGTAATTCCGCCAAAAGTCGTGTAAAATATCTATTGACAAAATAGTGTGTAAGCAATATATAAGTTAACTCTGAAGTTTTTTTTTTATAACTAAACAAACCTTGCCAAAAGTATACGTATATATCTGTAAACTTTTCATTAGCGAAAATTAAGAGGTACATTATCGTGCCTGCATGTTACTGAGCGTAACATGCAGGCACAATTACAATCCTCAGGAACTGTATTGTTCAGAAACACAGTTCAGAAACTCTTTAAACTCAGTCTAGTTCAGGACTGGATTAAATACGATCAAAAGCGTATATATATGTGTGTACACACACACACACACACACACACACACACACACACACACACACACACACACACACACACACACACACACACACACACACACACACACACACACACACACACACACACACATCTATATATATATATATATATATATACATATCTATATATATATATATAGATATAGATATATATAAATAAATATGTACACACAGTACCTATATATGTGTATAAATAAATACATATATATATATATATATATATATATATATATATATATATATATATATATATATATATATATATATATATATATATATATATATATATATATATATATATATATATTACAGCATATACATTGAAAATAATAATGGCAGTAGTAGTAGTTGTACTCGTAGTTGATACTACTGTTATTGATACAACAGTATCAACAACAGTAACTCAGTTAACGCCAGCGAGTACAGCCCTACATGTCAAAAAATAAAAATTGTACTCACCGAACCAGCTGGCTTCCTCCGGTGTAAACTTTATGGGTG
>BOPN01007426.1:45000-47500 GCA_017312705.2 Penaeus japonicus | reverse complement strand
GTTGCCCTATGCTGTCCTGCCCTGCCTTGCCCTGTGTCTACCCTACCCTATGTCTCAGTGTGCGTCCGGCCTAATGGATATCTCTACGTATTCGTAAAGATATCTTCTGGCTACCCGAGGGGAACAGAAAATAAACTCATATTCATTTTTCCAAATACATATTTGGAGTCAATGATAAGATTTATTTGATATTCACACTTACATATGTGCATGTGTGTGTATGTAACCACGCACGAACACACATACTTACATGTTTGTGAGTGGACACATGTACAGATACATAGATAGTTTATAAGCATAGAAAGCATATACATAATTATAGATTTGATACCGCTATTTTGTACGTTCTAACGAATTAGTTTTTTGTGTGTACTATATTCACCATATTTGGTTTAGATGACCTTCAATATTTTGATAATCTCTGTTTTTTTTTTCTTTAATTCTCTTTCTTCATCTATTTAAAAGAGAGAGAAAGAGAGTGAGAGAGAGAGAAAGAGAGAGAGAGAGAAAGAGAGAGAGAGAGAGAGAGAGAGAAAAATAGAGAGATAGTTTACTATTCCTTATTCGTAGGACGTTGTAATAATATGCAAATGTGATATATGATTCTCTGCTATTGATTCATATACTTGTGAAAAAGGTCGACCATCTTTTCAAGAAGGAAGACGAGGGAGCCAGCACCGAGTCCTATAATCAAAAAAGAAAATCAAAAAGTGTACCTCTGATTCAATTTAATTCCACATTCATTTCAAGAAGTCATTCACTTCATCATCTATACAGACAAAATCTAAACAAAACTTCAGTTCAGGCACACTTACCTGTAGCAAGAATAGCGAAGACCCCCCACATCTGCATGATGGTGAGGGGACTCGGGGGAACCTGACCCACTTCCTGGCCGGGACTGAGCTTGCATATAGTGCCATTGTTTACTCGTTGGTTCACCAGCTGATCTACCCATCCACGCTCTTGCAGTTCTTGGAGCCTGTTGAAATGCAATCGGAATTTGAACTGATATGGAACGTGACACGACGGCTGTAGGGATATAGAACATGGTGTGAATTGATGGCGGGAAGATAGGATTGGATATGTGCGTATGTATTTATTTGTCTTATTGTATGTTTTCTACGGAACGAGAACCAAATGCAGGCAATGCATATCGAAGAACTGAAATATAAATATGCTTATATGCGATCTTCTTACAGGATGAAAATTAAAAAAATGGAAGAAAAAAAAGAACAACGGGTGCACATCAAAGGACAACTGATATAAAATATATAAGCCAACAAATGTCACTTTAAGTCTCAGTTGATGTTGACCGTTCACAAGGGGAAACTACCCTTTTTGTAGGATGGAAATAGATTGTCTTCATATGTGATACCTTGAGTGACCGAAAATGCTTAAAGTATTTATTGAATCCAAAGATCTACGACCTGAAATTAGTTTCAGGATTTATTGCACTGGTGATTTCCGGGGATCGAAATAAAAAAGACCTATGGTATTTTAAAACTAGATATATAGAGATAGATAGGTTGATAGGTAGGTAGATAGATAGATAGATAGATAGATAGATAGATAGAAAGATAGATCGATAGATAGATAGAGAGTGAGAGTATGGTTGTCCTTACACCATTGAGTCGACATACAAACTTATAAGTGCTTGGGTATCGCTAGTACGAAAGATCATACCAGAAGTTAATATTATCTTTTAAAGCTGAGTTCTTCTGAAGCACAAGCGTGTATGTGTGCGTAACGATGTTCTGGCGAGGACTGAAGAAGTCACATCTCCCGGTGTTCGAGAAGGTCTTGGCAATCATCATGTCTCCAGCCAGCACATCACACAGTCCTTTCGGGAGAGAGAGACATTGGAAACAACGACAACAACAACAGCAACATGCCCTTCGTGATCTTTCATATCTTATATAAGCTTAATGCTTGGTGATAAGGAGAATACATTATTCATGGAATCGATTGAAAAAAAAAGAAACGGAAAGTGAATGTGATTCTGCAAATATTTACTAAAAAAAAAAAAAAAAAAAAAAAAAAAAAAAATAATAATAATAATAATAATAATAATAATAAGAGGAAATGTTCGAGTGTGTACCAGCGAATCGTCCTCTGGCGATATCGTCTCTGGCGGCAAAGCAATCCGGGAAAAAGCCTGTACTCCCCTGTAGAAGTGTCTTGTACATCTTCACGTCAGCTGTCTGTTGAAAAAACAAACAAACTTATAAACAATTGCTTAGAATGACGTATTGTTACTTTAAATCTTCAATAATGACCAGTAAATGTAAATGTTTTAGTCTCGTTGTCCTTGTTTTCAGGATGCAACCTTCGTATCGCACGAAGAAAGTGTGAATATTCATGAAAAATCCCCGTGATTAGGAGTTATGGCAATGTACCTCTAGGATAAGACAATAAGAATAAGAATTTATACAAGGTAAGACATCGGTAAGAGAAAATTTTAGACACTATCATACCGTCACAATCATTATCGGGATATAGT
>BOPN01007426.1:32500-35000 GCA_017312705.2 Penaeus japonicus | reverse complement strand
GCGAATCCCATCACAAGGCTAAAAAACTAGTCACCGTTTCTGCCGCGATCCTGACGAAGGTGACGTTGACGGCTGCCCTTGTAGCTGCCATCCTTGCGAGCCTTCGGGCCGACGAGGTCCCGAAAGGACTCCTCTCGGGGACGCCGGTCATCCTCCGGACGTCCAAAGCCTCGGATTTCACTTGTAGGACGACCGCCAGGATCATTATGAAGGATGTCGCTAGGATGGTCATACCTGTTAATCATATATACGTATGTATGTATGTATGTATATAAAATCCTGATACACTACAGGCTGCAAGTACACTAGTTGCTGCCCCTCTTTCTGCCTGGTGAGTCATACCTAGGCGACCCTCCAGCGCACCCTTGACTTCACTCATTTCTCGTCAACTTTGTATTCGTAGGCATGGCCAGTGACGAGAGACTAACCCTCAGCATCCGTCACAGTATCTCTCTCTCTCTCTCTCTCTCTCTCTCTCTCTCTCTCTCTCTCTCTCTCTATATATATATATATATATAAGAGAGAGAGAGAGAGCCTGAGAGAAAGTGTGTGTATGTGTGTGTGTGTGGTGTGTGTGTGTGTGTGTGTGTGTGTGTGTGTGTGTGCGTGTGCATTCATAGCACTACTGGATTTAAGGATACTTTATAATCTGGTATTGCTAATCCTAATACTCGATTCCAAAAAATGCATTCACCGGAGCGTAATATTTTCGTTTCCTTTATGCCAAACAAGAGGGCTCTTTTGAAAGATATGAGAAATTATTAACTTCGATCATTGCAGATGCCTTGAGTACGAACTTGCAGAATGCAATACTTCACAGACAAATTGCATTTTTTACCACGATGTACCATAACAAAGGCATCCATCCTTGTGCATAGTGTTATTCAACTGTCTACTATTGGTTTATGGTAAAAAAAAAAAAATGTGACTAGAGATATCTTTTAAATAATATTGATCGGTGATAACTGGGATAGTTATTCGCCACGTTATTTACGAAGCCTATATTTGCGATTGTGAAATCAACGTTACTTGTTATTTTTCTCGTGCTATGAATATCTAACAATTATTCTAACTTTATCTTACGTTTGCTTTTTTTTAACGTAATTTTTACTTCAATTACAATTATATTTTCCACTTGCACTTTATAATTTGTTTTTCTGTTCGTTAGTTAGATATATATAACTGTAAAAGCACAGCATATTTTTATATCAATAACTTCGTAAATCCTCATGTACATCTGTGTGCTTTTCTTACATTTTTTTGTTACTAAGCGAAATATGACATATATCAGTTTCTTAAAGAAAAAAAGATAATAATAAGGTCTCAAATTCGTTGTATGATTTCGTTTAATTATTACTTCTTGTGAGTTTACATATTTTTCTTTTCTTGATTTTTTTTTTCTTTTCTGGCATTTGTTATAATTATTATTTACTATTGGAAATACAATGATCATTGTTGTTTACTGTTTTGCAAACATTTGGAAGAATGTGTTATTTTGCATTTGCCCTGACCTTCCCTT
Source organism: Penaeus japonicus (assembly GCA_017312705.2). NCBI lineage: Eukaryota > Metazoa > Arthropoda > Malacostraca > Decapoda > Penaeidae > Penaeus > Penaeus japonicus. The sequence goes on along the minus strand of BOPN01007426.1, from coordinate 33,481 downwards.
ACCTTCACTCCAGACCGTTCGAATCTGAAAGAATGAGTTAATTAATTGAATGTACATACATACGCACACAAACATCTCTATTATCTCTAGAACAAAAAAATAAAAATAGATATCTTTTCGCATGCAGCTGATCGCAGTTTTCCTTGGAAGTGTCAGAAAAGGCTTCGTCTGCAAAATGAAAAAAAAAACGAGATTTTCCAGAATTTGACAAAGAAGTATCACCCTTATTTTATTTTTTATTTTATTTATTTTTTTGAGAGACATATTTGTTCGTTCATATCAACATATTATCACTCTCATCACTAATATTTATATCATATAATATACATACACCTATGATTACTGTTGAAAGGCATGAGTAATTTCTGGAAGGGACTCGTGTCAAAGGGGAAAAAAAGTAGGGAGGTTCTCAGATTATTTGTAATTTAAAAAAAAGTATCAGTACTATTTAAGGAAGGCATAATCTTCATTGGCAATTAATACGGCGGTTAAATATTTGAAGTTAGGAGGGGGGTATGTGGAAGCAAGGACTAAGTGGCGGGAAAAAGATTAAGTACCACTGCAATAATTCAAGTGCAGAGGAGCGCCAAAAGTTCAGAATTGTCAAAAGACGAACTTCCCTTATTTTTTGACGGATATTCACTATAGTATATATAAATATATATATATATATATATATATATATATATATATGTGTGTGTGTGTGTGTGTGTGTGTGTGTGTGTGTGTGTGTGTGTGTGTGTGTGTGTGTGTGTGTGTGTGTGTGTGTGTGTGTGTGTGTGTGTGTGTGTGTGTGTGTGCGTGTGTGTGTGCGTATCTGTGTGTGTGTGTGTGTACTCAACCATCCACATATATTGACATGCGTGCGGTCTCTTGATTAATTTCTCAATCGCCTGGGTATACAGTATATGCGATTACTTATTAACACATGAAAATACAGTAGTTCCTGATATTGGGGTCTGGACGACATTTCTTAGTATT
>BOPN01007426.1:10000-20000 GCA_017312705.2 Penaeus japonicus | reverse complement strand
CTCTCCGACTGGACTATATGATTCGGCAACTTGTTCCAGAACTTAATAATAGCAGGAACAAAGCATCTTGAATAATGCCTGGTATGATGATGCACTGTTCTATGCACAAAATAGTAAAAATAGAATAAAACAGATAAATAAAATACTAAAATAAAACAAAAATAATAAATAAATAAAATAACTTAGTAAAAAGCGCACTCATTCATACTCACATAATTTATAATAATTCTAAGAGGAATATAACGTAAAGGTAGTCGAGAATATATATCTCATACATAATTGATAAGGAGCCAATCAAACGCCGATGGTTTAAATCAGAAATTTAAGTTAGGTAGCAAAATTTTAGCTAAGTTAAATGCCCTATCAAGCAACATCCAGACTAATGAACAGTATTCAAAATGTGGCAGATTAAAATGATAAAATTATCTCAGAACAGTAGAGTCATAGGCGTAAATCTTATAACATTTGTAGAGCAGGTCCAATCTTTGCCCAATATCAATAATATGTGACCCTTACATTAGTATTGCAAATGCGGGGATAAGTGCGGCGCTGGATAATCTACCCCGAAAAGGACTCTTTTTTTTCTTTCGGTTACGATTTCTTCAGGTATTTGTTTATTGAAGGAAAAGAAAAAGCCATTTCATCTAAGTAATAAGAATTCCAAGGAAAAGGGTTTCCTTTGAAATATTGAAAAATGTGTTACTTTTAAAAGAATATATGCTACCCATGTAGATATAGTGATATGGAAACGTGTGCCTAACATAAAGTAATGATTCAGAACTTGTTTTAGGATCGCTTTTATTAAGTTGACCGAAACCAATAGGTAAAATTTACAGAAAGTATTATAAGTTCGTATGTATATATGTATTCAAAGTAAGTAAGATTATAGAGTAACAACCTTTGAGCGTTTTTTAAGATATTACAAAAAAAAATTATTACATATCTATCACATTATCATTTCAGATAAGTTTAAAATTGGTATGGATTATATGTGATATTTCTATAAAATAGGCCTATACCACGGGCTAATCCTCTTACCATCTTGGAGACCCTATCAAGGTAAGGAATCAAAGGCAAGCTCCTAGGCTGGATATGAGATTGTTTCAAGAACAGATCTGCCGTAGTCAGGTTTCTGGGTCATCATCCAGAGAACCAAACACTTGAAAATGGGACGCCTCAAAGTGGGATCCTAAGTCTAGTTTATCCAATACCCTAATGATCAGTATCTCCGACATTCAACTCCATGAGGGATGAAATAATCTCCTATGCGGACGATCTTGCACACATCTCCACGAGAAGGAACATCACGAGGAGAGCCGAGCGTTGTCTAGCCTTTGAGCCTGAGTCGTACTACAGAGTAGGACTGAATATCTCTGAAACAAATTCGAAGGGCATAACTCTCAGATCGGATGCCCAGTGATCTAGGCATCATGTCCTGGAATTTGACCTGGACAGGGTGCAGGTCTGATACTTGACATGGGTTGAACAGCAGCTCTCCTTTGTTTATGACTGACAGCACTAAGGCTAAAACCTTTGTCAGGCAAGCACTGACTAAGAGACGCAGGATATAAGATCCACGAGTCTGTCAAGATAATTCTGGGTGCCCTAAGGTGGACGAAAGTTCTCACCTCCCAAGTAGAGGCAAATCTCTCTCCCTTAGGCACTCAAAATGTCTCAAATCTTTGGCGGTTTTCTGTACAGCAGACGAATATAGTAGCATCACTTTGGTTACCAGATGACTGAGGGGGTAGAAATGAATACTTCCAACTGTACTTGTAGGGGCCCTGTTCTCGATGGTCGTCGGTCTCTTCAGCAGTTCTATCACGTAATGACTATTATTTTCCAGTTGACCTTTAACTTGTATCTCATAACTTTTTTCTAATTAATTTTGGTGTTTCTTCCTCATTTATGAAACGATTTTCATCTGTAAAACATTTTGTTCAGAATTAACTCCCAAAACGATTATGAACAGCTTTTGTTTATAATTTATTTATAGTGATAAACTTTTGCAAATAAGCAATGAAAGAGAGGTGATGCAATTATGTAAATTTGCTCTCTCATAATTATAGTACATAAAAATATCTTTATGGTCTTTTTCAGTTTAAATCCCAAATAAAATGTGACACATTCTGCCAAAATCCATGCATCAATAAATGTGACACTTGAGTTTTTAAAAATACTTTGCAGGCTCTTTACACACAAAACAATGCAGAGAATTAGTTGTTCTTTAACCTATTGCAGACGGGTATCATGACATACATGATCGACGATTTTTGGCCTGATGGCGGGTGTCATGATGTATATGATAATAGTTGTGTTGACACATTTGACATTGGGGGAGAGTGGATCACTGTTCCTTTATTGTGCTACGAGTAATGACTCTATTTAGTGAGTAATGATGACCATTGCAATCCTAAATACAAAAATTAATATTAAGCAAAATGGGTTTAATCTAAAATCCAAAAAATAGATGGCACTATTTTCTCCTAGTACAAGTAGGAACAAATGCCTTGAATAGCATCCATCCACAGTCTCTAGCAAGCACTATCTTCAGAGAGCAAGATGCCAACCTCTTGCTCTAAAGTACTAGATGAAGGATGTGCAGGCAGTATGAGAATAGGAAGGTGACTCAAACCATGCCCAGTGTTAATAATGTGTCCCTGTACCAGTAACATACAGTGCTTTATCACTCACAGTCAAAAGCACAAGTTTTCTTCCTCTCTCTTATCTCTTCATGTTATCTTCATTGTATATGGTATTTTTTGGTATTTTTTTAGTATTTGTTTACAACAGTACGGAGATACAAAAAAATAAATTTGCTTTTTGTCCTATTAAAACCACAATACTTCTACCACACTGAGTATAAAGAAATAAATGAGCTGCTATGGACCCTATGCTATAATATTAGTCAACTGCTACAGTGATAGAGCCTGTCATATAACACATGTCTTACAAAGCAATATAAGACAAAAAGATGAAGAACACAAATATGGCTCTAGTTTTACAATGAGCGAATGAAAAGAAAGGAAAGGTCACAATATATGGTGCAAAGCTGCCACGCACTAAATTAAAGTCCATCTGGGGTGCTGCGTAGGTGGCACTAATGCCCGTCCTGGGGAATGGCCAAATAAATTTATGCCATTGGATAAAATTGATAACTTTGGTGTTTAAAATAGAAATAAAAATGTTATATATACAGTAATCATAATCCTTTGTAATTTATGAAAACCAAAAATCAGAGATTAATAGATGGACAGTGTTGAAAATACAATAATGAAATAAAACATATCTGAGGTAAGAACAACATTATCATTGATATCTTGCCTTGACCATATTAACCCATCCCCGACGGGGGAATTCTAGCCTTGAATGTCCAAATGCTGGGGCGTTCGAATTATTAGGCCTAAATCAATTGAATGGCTGGCACAATACTGTGCCGCCCGGCCACTGGGCTTTTGAATGCGCGGTACACATGCTGTACCACCCGTCCTGTGTGGGTTAAATAACCAGAATATATTGCACCAGTAAAACACTTGTTATATGTTAATTCATTATAATATTGCATAATCATACCACCATATTCTTAATGACTACTTCTCCTAACAGCCACTGACAATCATTGAGCCTATATACAACATTGTTAGTGTATACAGGCATATGCCAGGTCATTGATTAAGGAGTGATGGGCAGGCTGGCATAGGACTGTGTAGTGTGTGAGGTTGTCTCCTGCCAGTGCTGTTCTTTAAGGTATTGCCATAGTAAAATCAAGTCTATTTTTTACTTTAATTTTGGTTATTATGTTTATTACTTTGTGTCATATTCAGTAAGTTATAATGTATCAAATTTTATCCAACATGATGTTAAAGTTGATTAATTATGTTGTTGATGTTATGTTTGGCGTTTCATTTCCACCCTTCTAACAAAGAATTACCTTAATCAAATTACTTAACAGAGTAAAGATTGTAATTAAACTAAATACTTGCTACCTATAATTATAAATGTTCATTTGTTTGTCAATAATACATTAGTTTTGTTAAATAAACCATATTGCTTTATGACATAACGATAAGCTCAGACTATCCCCTTAAAATAGCACAGCTTTTTGGATTGTGACACAATCCCAAATAAAAAAATACATTTAATTTTAATTACAATGCATTTTCATGGGAGTGTCAGTAACTGTTTATATGTACATCAAATACTGTAGAATAAAAACACTTCCGTTGCCAAATGGAACCATTCACATTGGGCTCATTCAATGCTACTGTAGATACTGTAGGTACACTATAAAATGGTTAAATGGTGAAATATAACATTTTATGGTGTATCTGAGATGCAAGCTTGTGTGGATATTGTAAGATAAATGTAATATTGAAACAAGTAGACAATACTACAAGATCTGAAGTAATATGTACAAAGACAAGATAATTAATGGTTACATATTGTCTAAAGGATAATGATATTACAAATAATTCTTTGATATATATATTTCCACAGTACTTACAAAATTAAGCTACTCATTCAGCATCTGAACTGTTGCCATAGCAACATCCTGCATAACATCTGGCTTTAGCAAATCCTTGATCTGCAAAAAAAAGAAAGATAATCCAGTAAGTAAAACAATTCTAAAAGTACAACACACAATGTTTCATTTATTAGCTTCATACATCCCTTACAACAGCAATTTAAAGGATAATACCCAAAGAAAAAATATTTGGCTCTAGACCTACTTCTATCACATAAACTTAAAAGAGCCAAACATAAAAGTATGCTAATAATTGTATAAAATTACCATCAACAGGGACAAGAAACAAATAAATACTACTGTATCACAGGGTTCTGGAATAAATAAATTGATGATAATCTTCTTTACAAGTTTTAATGAAATCCTCTATTCTATGTCATACCTGTATCAGATTCTTTCCCATTAAACAATTTCAAAATTTAATCATCCACAAATATCAGCGGAATCAATCTCCCTTTCCAAATATATACTACTAGAGTTAACCCACTGACAGCAGATGGCATGATTTGCTGCCGAGGCAGAGTCGGTCGTAGGCATGGATGGCACCGTGACAAACAATGTAAACCTGCCATCCGACTGTAAACATATTTTATTAGAACCATGACAAATGGGTTAATATCTAAAGCAAAGAAGAAAAAGAGGAAAAATAATCATGTTGACATTTTTCAAATCAAGACATGCTAAAGTGCAAAAGTGCTCATGGCATTACATTGCCCATAGAACATGATTTTAACATAAATGTCTAGAAGGACAGTATCAAGCTAAGTTATGGCCTCCATGCCTCCTCTTCTGGCAAAGGTCAACAACCTCTCCTATTTGCTGCATATTCTGACAAGATAGAGCTTGTCTTGTTTCTTTACTTGGTGAAAAACTGCCCGAGAGATCTACATTGAGTAGGTGTGTTGGTCTGTTCCAGAGCATGGCCTTTGAATCGTTGTAGCTACCCTACTTGATATCCAATAGCTCCATTTTCCTTCACTTGTGCAAATTAAATCAGTGAATGTCATCCTGCTCATTATCAAGCAGTAGCATTTATTTTGGACAACTACTGGTTTTTAAATCTTGCACTACAACCACACTCCTAACTTTGCCCTTTTTGGAAGAGAGAAATGAAAAAAAAAGGAGAAAGGCTCCAATAGATGTAAACACCCACAATGACCTGCACTATACTGTATACTATGATCTTGTTACTGAGTAATGTTACATATCAATTTAGTCAGTACATTAAACAATTGTTAACTTAGGTATATTGATAATATTGTGATCATGGAAATACTAAAATCTATCTCTGAACATGTGCACAGCTGAAGTACCATTAAATAACATCAAATTTTGCCATAAGCATGATAGGACCTACCTCATATTCCTGTTCAACAGATATATCAAAAGCAGATGTAACACTTGTTGGAGAGATCATGATGGAATGTATTGCTAAGAGCTTGATGCAGTTGCGGAGACGTCCAATTGTTTTACGAATATCTACAGGGACCTGTTTGGAATTCATGAAATATTAATCAAACTGATTACTTTTATTTTGGACTGTTGAATAGCATATCCTGGTAAGAGTGAAAAATATAGAGGTTTTCTATATTCTAAATGAGTTGATGCCAGAAAAATTACTATCTGATTTCTTTGTTTAACAGAAGATACCAATGAGACTAGCAATACTTTACTAACACAACTGTTAATATTTCAAGCTTACTATATGTATATAAATCCATCTGGAGTTTTAAAAATAGAAGTCATATAATATATTTCACAACAATATATGCACTTTGTAGCATTTTATATGCAACATTTATAACAAGGGATATACCTCTTCAAAGTTGACAGTGTAAGTTGATGCTTGTTCTTGTGGCACTGTTGGAGTAATGTACACATATCCATTGGCTCCGAACACAACCCGGGCACCACAAGGAAGGTCATGCATTCTCTGCTTGTCTTGGACAATAAGAGATGGTGACACTGCTAGGAGTGTTCCTTGTGATAGCTACAAGAAGAATGTGCCAAATTAAAAAAAAAAAAATCAAATTATGCATACAAAAGTGAAGGCAAAATAAAAATATTACTTTCATTTAACCCATTCATGACAGGATGTATTTTCGCCTACTCCCGGTCCCGCCAGGAAGATAACAAGTGCGCAACACTTCATGCCGGGGTGTTTTCCTGCTGTGCGGGGCCACACTCAACTTCTCAGAGCATTTTTCACCCACCCTATTCGTATGGTTTGCATGACTGTGTCTACAAAGTAAAGGCACATCAAAATATTGTCATATTCAGAGGAGTTATTTTAGTCAAAAAACATTATAGTAATGCTTCTCTAGTGTTATTTTATTGAACTTTGCCTATATTCTTCACTCCTATGTGATATTACCAATGGAAAGTGGAAAAACTTTTAGTGGGGCATCAAAAAACATGTTTTATACTTAATGTTTTTATTAACAAAAAGAAAAGAACAAGAACAATATAAACAACCATACTTGTACATATGAGTATGTACATGAATCTCGTGACATGACGTGACGTGACATGATATCATGGGTACTCAACAAATTAGAATTAGTATTACATTAGTATTTTTTTTTTTTTTCTTAGCCAATCACATTTGATTTTACAATAGTTTTTTGACTCAGATCTTCTTATTCAACTGATCAAGAAGCTTAAATTACCCTGATGTCATCAATATTACAAAAGTTTCTGTAATGTCATATTTTTTAAACATTATATCACATTTTATAACATTCAAAAATCTAAACTAAAGCAACAGAGTCTAAGAAATTATGAAAAATGATTATACTGAAGAACAATCTAGTGTTCTATTGCTGGCGCTTCAGCACGGTGAGAAAATGCATGACATCTCAGGACATCACCCGGGTCCGGGGATATTTTATGGCCACATGATAAGACGTCAACCAGCACGAATGGGTTAAATGTGATTAAGGTAACTTTTTTTCAGATATATCTTCATATGTAAAATAAGGAAACTAAAGAGAAAAAATAATGTATTAATCATATATATATGAAGCCAATGATCTAAAATGCTATCACAATACCTTTCCATATTTGATGCTACGAGCAGCCAATCTTAACAGTCCATCATCACTAATCTTCTGAACTTCAACACAGACAAGGTCTCCCTCACGCAGCAAACCTCTCATACCACGTTCATCCTCCAAATTGCTGCGTCGCTATAAAACAGAGGAAAAAAAGACAAAAAAAATATAAACATATAGCTAATAAATAGAGAAGGCTTCTTTCAGTATCTTGGGAACTTGCTAGCTTAATAATTCTTTTCACATACTAAGTTTTACAGAAAATGATTAAATTAAAAATAAAATCAGGTGATGTGAAATTATATTCAATAAAAAGGTAAATATGCATCATGTGAGGTAAAGATAAACTCAAAAGAAACTTCATACTTGCTCTCCTCCTGGCAACTGAATGTTGGACAGCCGAAGCTCAGCATCAAGTCTGGAATTGACATCTACCTTCCATCTGTTAGTCTGGACCTGTGTTATACGTCCCACGATGGTATCACCGACAGCACCTGTCACCAAAGATATTTGAGTATTTAAATAAAATTAAAGCTATAACATTATGTGTAGTTTAAAAAATTCTTGACATCAAAGGTGACATAAAATTCAAGAAAAACATAAAGGAGATAAGTAAGAGAAAAATGGACCGAGATATAGATACTGGGAAATCATCAAGAAGTAAAGAGAAACACACATTAAAAAAAAAAAAATCATAAGAAAGGCAAGAAATTTATTCTGAGAAATATTTCAAATTCATTATGTTAAACCAAGAAATAATCTTAACCATCAACACTAGTTAATTACATGGATACTTTGACTATAGATGTATAGGAAATAAAACTAAAAAACAATATTCCTTCACCATATCATATATCTACAATACATACAAATAGAGGATCTCTTTTAAAATTTCAACTTAAAATGTAAATAGAATATAGTAACAAATCCTATTTAAATAATCAATAAAATGTTATCAATTCCCAATAAAATACCCAAGATCAACCTCTAAATAATTATCAATTATAAAAATTTATCACATTCAAGAAAGAATCAAACTAAAACTTAAAAATTCCTAAGTACTCTACTTAGCTGATTTTATATATACATATAAAACTTGATAAATTAAGATCAGACTTCATTCATATAAAAAGAGATGGAAAAAAAGGGTTCATGAAAATACTTGCCTTGATACACTTGACGTAATGGAGTGACAGTGATGAGTCGATTAACTCTGGTCACATAACCTGCAACTGATGCAACTTGGACTCCTTCTTCCATGTATGTACCATGACCCCTAAAAAGGTAAAATGTGAAAATTAATTAACTTTGACTATAATGCATTTTGACTACCCACATAAAAGACAGAGAGCTGAAGGTGTTCAGATATTTAAAGCCAGCAGATTAATGTCATTATCATTACCATATGATAATTTCATAGCTTGATAATCCTGAGAAAATCATGACAAATTTTCATAACACTCATCCTTTGAAATAGCAACCATTTTCCACCTAGTTTTTACAATAAAACCAATGCCGTTATCATAAATTGTTGGGGTTAAACTCTTGTTTTATATATGATAAATCAAAACCCTAATATCATTCAAAATCTTTCTAGGCATATATCAGGCCATTCTATGCAATGTCTTTTCAAATATTACCCCTGCAATATCCATGATTTAATTCATACCCTCTCCTGCTATCAGGACCATGATTGTGTAATATTGTAGGAGAATTACGGGTAAAACTGACTATATATGAATGGTACAGGGGTGAGAGGAATCCACTAATGCCAATAATGTGTAAGGAGGATGTAACATGAAAATTTACCTTTTGTTTGAACAAACAGCAATGTCCTATATAAGAAACTTCCAGTATGATTTTACTGATTTTCTAATTAAATCTTGGTAAATTTTTTGAATAACGCTGTGTTACTAAATACCACAAAAGTGGTATCAATGGATTCCTCCCAACCTCTACTGTTCGTATATAGTGGAAATAATGCGCGTTTCCACCCCTGGACCCCACAATCTGGGTCCCTTTTATTAAGTTACTTCGCACTACCTCGTCCTACTTCGGGGCATATTTTGTATGCAAAATCTTAACCCAATTACCTACCTAACTTTGCCTAGTTTTGAATTAAGCCCTTGCCAAGAAGGGGACTTCACCCCCCCTGGACTCCCCCTATTTAGGGCACTTCATGCAACATACTTTGTGCAAAATACCTCGAAAACCATCATCCTCGCCCTGAAATTCAAACATGGCTGTGTTTACATATTTACAACTACTGACGAGCTGTCGACTGGAAATCCCTAATGAATTACCTGCATGTGGTGTTATGTTCTCTCGATAGAAGATGCATTATTCCCCATTGTTTACAGTATAATTATAGAGTGCCCTCTATTGTCTGGTCGCATCATTATCTGTCCTAGTTTCCTATCCT
>BOPN01007425.1:49155-59557 GCA_017312705.2 Penaeus japonicus | reverse complement strand
AGGGGGGGGGGGGGAGAACGGAGAGGTCGGTGAAAGGGTTCGAAAAGGAGGTGGAAAAAAATTCAATCAGCAAAAATAGGAATAAAGAAGAAAATAAAAGTAAAAGAAACAAGCAAACAAACAGGAGAACAAAACGGGTCTCGAAGTTGGAGGGAAATTTAGGTCGTGGGGTGGGGAGGGGGGGGGGGGGGAGAGGGGGGACAGGGGGTTCACCTCTGGCCTCCATTTTGGCAAGAAATCAAGCAGGTTAGGATAGCGGTGGCTGGCGGAAGAGGGGAGGAGGAGGAGGGGTGGAGGAGGGGGGGAGGAGAAGGAGAGAGGAGAAAGAAGATGGTTAATGGAAGAGAGAGAGAGGGAGGGAGTAAGGGGGTGAGGAGGGAGGATGGGTGGAGAGGGAGGAGTGGGATGGGGGAGGGCAAGGAAGAGGGGTGGAGAGGGAGGAGTAGGAGGGCTAGGGGCGGGGCACACTGGTCTCGTTTGGAGAAAACGTGGCCATGCGCTTCACAAAAGAAAATCTATTAGACTCTCCATCTGGAAAAAATAATAAGTAGGGTATAAATCAACCAAGTAATAAATGTTGAAGATACTATTTATATAAGTTTTCTTTATTTCCGAGAAAATATAGGGGAAACTATAATAAAATATTCAAATATCGGACCGTATGAGAACTTGACACATAATGATTAATATTTGGCAAATACATGTAATTTACATTCCAGATATATTAATACAATTCATACAATTCATACGTTGGGCAAGAATATTGAATATTGAAGAAAATCGTAATGATACCTCAAAGGAGGTGAACACCTGCATACGGTATAGAAAACGCGCCTGTAAACATTCGCTGGATGATACGGGACACCACAAAATGGCACTTGGTGGGAAATTCAAAACTTCCAACACAAAATGTGCTCGCAATTGAAAGGCGGTGGATTTTGGCACCTAGTTACTTGCTTTTCGGAGAGTTTAAATTCTCGCGGTAATGTTCATCTATGCACAGACACACACCTCGACCTATCTTGTGTAGATATTTGGTGTTATTTTTATGATATAATTATATGTACAAATTTCATAAATTTGCAACCAACTTACATGTTATATGATACCTAAACATGCAAATATCCTATTGTGAAGCTTTCGAATGTATATCATTCGTAGTATCGATTTTATGATCGATTTTATGGACGATGTGGCCCGGCCTCTGCCAGCTATAAATCCTGACTGATCTGATCATCATAACTGAATGTTTACCACAGCGGTCGGATTGCCTGTAGGCGCTCCAGTTGCCAGGGGCAAGCAACAGGCATAGCTGTCTAACCAGCCCAGCGGCTGTCGTCTCTGGGCCCTGCCTGAGGAAGCGAGTGTGCTCGAACTCCATCAGGTAGTGCTCTAATTTGGCGTCCGGCGCGCCACAATGATCACAGCGTCGCTCATCATGCCCAATGGTGGGTACGATTTGCCACGCACAAGGATAGCCTATTTTCGACTTTAGACAATTTAGAGCCCCACATGGTGAATGGGAGGGACAGCACATCCTACTGCACCACTCAAGGACATCTCTGAATTCATTTCAGAGAAATTTACTAAAACAATGCTTCCCCCATCCTGTTTCAGGTATTAGAGCTGTCTCGTCTGATTATCATTACAAAATGCTTACCGAGGCGGCCAGATTGCCAGTAGGCGGTCCAGCTACCATGGAGTAAACAAAGGGGTATATCCGTCCTACCACTCTGGTGGCTATTGTCTGTACACCCGGTCTGAGGAAGCACCTATGCTCACAAACCTGCAGAGAGTGCAGTAGGGTAGCAACCGGAGAGCCACATAGTCAGTGGTGTCTATGGACATCCAAGCACAAGGGTGGCCTAGTCTCATTCTGTAAATATTTTTTAAATAAATCATCTAGTTCCCCATTCCTAAATGTAATATGAATACAGTAAGGCATTTATTAACACTGGACAATTTAAAATTTAAAATTTGCTCTTTTCAGATCCCCTTTTTGGTTTGTAACAGAAAGTCTGAGTGATTTCTAGTTTACTGATGATGCACTAAATGTATGTTCTCTAGTCTGTCTAGCGGGTCGGCGCGGCTGTTTCGCGTGGCGGCCTAGCGGCGTGAGGTCAGGAGCTTACTGGTGTTTGGACTGGACTGGAACTTCCACCGAAATGTGTGGAACAGATAAGTCTGACAAAAAGTTGAGACGAAAAAAAAAAGTTCAGAAAATGAAGAAAAGTAGTAGATACAGTGGTGGGAGGACGAAACTCCCTGTCTGTCTTGTTATGATGTCATGTCCACTCGAAAACTCAGGGAGGCTTGCCAGGTTGGAAGGTGGTGATGGGATCTTGGACTTGGTTTTGATTGAAGTCTTGAGGGTGGATAAGATGAAGAGGGTGGAGAGGAAGGGATCTTGGTATTGGAGGTTGAGATTGGATGTAAAGGATGTTCTTTATTAATCATTCTTAATGTTACAATATTAACTTGATTTATTTATGTGAAAAACGGAAGAGGAAATGGTTAAAGGAGAGATAGTCGAAATGAAACTTGGGAGGAGATAAAATGAAAGTTAGAAAGTTAAGCCTAGTGAAGAGAGTATTAGCTTTTTGTTTGCTGTCAGCCAGAAGGAAGTTGGAGGATAGTGTGCAGATACACTCGGGTTGACCCGTGGCTTTAAACCTACCTTAAACATGACATATGTATTTGTGGTCATCATTCTTCCTGTATTTTGCCCATTGGAGACTGGGCATCCATTTTCGAGTTGGAAAACAATATAGGCACCAGTGGAACATGATAGGCACACTAGACAGGTTTAATTTCAGAAAGAGAGACCATTACACTATCTAGGGTTTACTCGCTCTTTCATTTCATCCTTATGATAATAGTCATAATTGTTTTACTGTATTATAAAACATATATGTGCCATTTTACAACTCATTATGTTCCTTACACTCAGTATGGCAATTGTATTACAATTTTACAAGAGCACAGAAAATCACTTTTTTTATTTTTCTTTCATAACCAGATAATAAAGAAATAACCATTCTAAACGGAAAAACAACATGAAGAGATGGACTAGAGGAAGGCAATCTGTGCTTGTGGCTGCTAGTACCACAGTGCAAACAAGCCATACAGCTGTTACACATAAGTTTAGTTTACCTTCCTCTTCTCATTCTGCCCTTACATCCTGTACCACCATGATTTTAAAGCAAGAGGTCAGCATCTTGCTGTGTGTGATCGCTTTCCGAAGCTTGTAATGAATAGAGACCATAGATGGGTATCACTCTGGGGAGTTGTGGAAAGAGCAGTCTCGCCCTAAGTTGGAGTGGATGCAGAGACGCTGGGATTTTGCTCCTTCTTCTTCAGGGCAGCAACAGTCTGGGTCATTGCCATCATGGCGACCTTGACTGCCTTTTCCGTCTCTTCACTAGACTTCCCCAATGCTGTTGCAACTGCTGGGACTACTGTCGTCAGCAGGAGCATCAAGTCCTTCTCTGTGAAGAACGTCGGTCTTTACATTCTTGGGGAGGGTTTTGTGGTGTTCACAGATTCCATCTGGGTTTGTTTCTGTCTTGGAACCTCCACAAGGGCCGGGAACTCCTTTGCATTGGAGGTGTCCAGTGATGGTTTTGCCATGGGCGGTACATCCTTCCTCTTATGTTCTAGCTGGAGGGACAGGAACAAAGTTTGGTCGTTTTACAAACACCTCTTGTCGCCTAAGAGCCTCTTGTTTCCTTATAGAATAGCTGAGGCTCCAGGTCTGGTGTTTCTTGTTGCAATTGCGACACTTTGCAGTGGTGTCTTGCTTTCCTTCTTTGTGTGCCTTGAGGCCGAGCATGTGGCCTGGTGGTGTCCATACTTCTGGCACATAAAGCATCGGACTGGGACTGGGAAATGCGTCCTGAGGTTGTAGGAGTCCCAATTATCAAGGTCCAAGAACACAATTGGGCCTCCCTTCAAAGTGCTTCACCTTGAACAGTCAGGAAGTCACCTTAGGGTGAGAAGTGATGACATCAAGGTCATACATGACAGGAAAGCCAAAAGTACCATATTGACTTTTCTGTCTTTAGGAATCAGTGCTGACAAGCATACCTTCCATTCATCCAGCTTTTCAGTTTCCTGGAGGAAGGTAAGTGTGGCCTGATCCTTGGGTATGATAATCATGCATTTGTCCCTATTAAGTCTAATCGTCAGTCTAGGTCTCCAAAACCCTTACTATCTGGCATGTATTCACGAATCCATCCGGTTTAGGGGAAACCAACTACAGACTCTCCCTCCGAGCCCGTAGCTAGCCTAAGCTGCTTGTTGCCATTCCTCCAAACAAACACCAGGGTTTTGGCAATGGGGCCAGCAGGGTTGGAGGATCCTGAATGGTCTCCAATCTTTTTTGTGACTTGTCTGAACCAGGGTCTGGCCTGAACCGACGCTAGAGCCTTACCCATCTTTTTATTCTTGTCACCATGGGCTTTGAGAGGCTCGAAGGTGAGAGTCTTAGTCTTTTACATATTGAGGTCGTCAGCAGGGATGTCAGCCAGGGTAGGGTGTTTTGTGTAAAGTTGCCGTAAGAAAGCACTTTAATTCATCCCCCCACACCCCCACCCACCAAGGAGTCCAACAAGGGGAAGCTGTGTACCGAGACTATACCCAGAAGTCACAGGGTGGTGGAAGGATATACATAACCCCTGCCTTGCATTGGTGGCACTTACAAGACCATGCAGGTGCCTGTACGAGAGGGACTGCTTGACAATGCCTAGGTCAAAAGAGTGACCAGCCAATTGACTTGACCGAGTCCAGATCAAGCCACCTGTCTTGCTGATATAGAGAACCAAAGAGTCGTGTTGCTAGCTTCAGGGTGTACTTATACACGGCATCACTCCAGCGTCTCTTGTTCACCGAGAGCGGTGATTGGCTAATCATAACGTCATATGATGGTTTTCTTTGAGATGTGTAGGGGTGACTATTATATTTATAGAGAAAACAAAATATGGCGCAATGATAACTTATTTTTCAATAAATTATAAATATAAGCAAATATAACATAATATAAGAAACATAATAATTCATTAATATAAACAAAGATAACAAGTATTTGCAACAACAAAAATGGAAAATCGTACACAATTGAACTTAGAAGGAGTAGGCATTCATTTGTTAATCTCGTCATTTTTTCTGGAAAATTCTGCTACAATTATTAAAGCCTTTAAAGAGGGAAGTTGAAGTGATTTTTTTTTTACCTTTGTTTTTATTAGTGACAATCTAGAAAATATGAGTTCTGTATCAGCATTAGACATTGGGAGTGACAGGACTTGTAATGCAAATCGTGGCAATATTGTGAATTTTGTATTCAGATTTTGACTGACCTCTTTCGTCACTTTCTTGTAAAGTTCCATTGTTTCATATTTACTTACATAACCAAATTCGTGCCATGGCAAGCATCGCCACTCCTGGAGAAAGTCGTGTCACCCATGTTTGGGATTTTAAACTAAACCTTATTTCGGTATATTAGTCATACCAATGATAATATCCATTGTCTGTCATTGACTATAACTATTAATCTTAGTATGACTGGTAAACACAATGATAGAAAACACTCTGATAGGTAAAATAAAAATACCTGCGTCAGCACGTTCCGACTCTTGTATTTTAAGAGTGCGTACGAATCCTCTGAGTGCGGGGGATGGAGGGGTTATTCATCATTTTAGAAGTGTTAAACATAAAACCAAAACTGATGATTATCCGTCATCCAACACATAGGTAGCACGCTCACGCAAGTGAATACCACATGGCACTGATATTGTATAGCTGCGCAATTTTACCGCCTCGGTATAAGAGGATATAGTGCATTGTAAAGTGTATCGTTTTCTATCATTAATGCATGCGCTTCTCACAAAGCAGTATATGGTAACTAATAAATATTTTAGTTTTAGATATCACTTTAGACATGCTGGATTCCTAGTTTTCAATGTTGAATTATTATGGTCTCCCCTAGTAATAGTCAGAACTTCTCTCTGCTTTAGTTTATCTTCTTATGATCATAGAAAATTGTTAAAAGAATAGTTAAATTTCAGGGAAACTAAATAAAATATATTTTCATTACACTTTAGCGTTATTGTCAAGTGTTTACTGAATATTAGGTACTGTATCCTGTTATTAACAAACAAAGAGCTGACGAATTTCATTCTTTGGACAAAATTCTATTGTTGAAAATCTATAAAGTGTATTTACAAGATCCTTTCCTATTATGTATTCTGTAGAGAGACAGAGAGAGAGAGAGAGAGAGAGAGAGAGAGAGAGATTTCAACAACCGTCAGTGAGACTGTCAACCCACATCCTCTTTAACCATACTCTTCGAAAATAGAAATCTTGAAAATTGTTTAGTTTCATCACACCCCATTATGTCCTATTCTAAATACGGCAATGATGTAATCGGTTGCACATACCAGCAGTAGCCAAATGGGCACAAGACACAACCCCAAATTACAGATTAGCTGTTCTGAAAGATACCTTTTAAATGAAATCCATTGGTGCCATCTACATGCCCTAACATTACTAGGGGTGATAGCAAGCCCGCAAACAAAAAATGATCATAATCATCATTATCATGAGAATTATTTTTATCACTTTTGTTGCTATTGTTGTTGTAGTATTTTTTTTATTATCGTTATCATTATAATTATTATTATTATCATTATTATTGTTGATATAATTTTTACGATGCTACTGCACAATGAAATATAAACGAGAGAGAGAGAGAGAGAAAGAAAGGGAAAAGGGATAGAAAGAAAGAGTGAGAATGAGTATAACGGAGAGAAATAGAGTGAGAATAAGAAGAGAGAAGAGAATAGATGAAACGAATGACTTTCACTTGATAATGAAATTCAGTTTATAATATTTATCTCTGCTCTAAACCTGAAGTTGAAGAGGGAATCTTCAGTTGTATATGCACAAGGACACACACACACGCACACACACACACACGCACGCGCGCGCACACATACACACACACACACACACACGCACATACACACACACACACACACACACACACAC
Organism: Penaeus japonicus; assembly: GCA_017312705.2. NCBI lineage: Eukaryota > Metazoa > Arthropoda > Malacostraca > Decapoda > Penaeidae > Penaeus > Penaeus japonicus. Next base: position 52,513 of record BOPN01007425.1, on the reverse strand, counting down.
ACACATATATATATATATATATATATATATACATGTGTGTGTATGTGTGTGTGTGTATAATGTACTCTTCCAAGTCATTCTATTTGTTACATATTTATCTTACCGCATACATATATACACACATGCACGCTCGTTGCTTCACTTATTTGTTTACTCTTCTCTCTCTGTCAGGCCAGACATACCAGCGTTGTTGTGTTTCCCTTCGCAAGAGCTATGTACACACACAACGCTTTCTTCTTAAAATCATTAAATCCAGATATGAGGGTTTTCCTTTTTCTTTCACTAAAAACATTTTTATTTTTTCTTCATTACAGCATAGTTTTCCTATTCATTGTTTTTTTTTTCTTTTTTTTTTCGTTTTATTTAAGTTCCAGATGCATCTTGGGAAATTATCAAAAATATTTAGATCACTCGGTCTTTTTTGACAGAGCCCAATATGAAAATACTTTTTATTTTCCTTAAGGCCAAAAGTCTCATTTCCAAAGTGGCCTCATTACTCGAATACAAACAGAGAGGCAATTATACCTAAGGACAGGAAAGTTTACCTTGTTCATCGATCACAGGTAGATCAAATAGCTCCAAAATAGCACTCTTTCATTCCATGTGTTTTCGTGTCTCTATCAACGGCCGCAGGGCAATAATTCTCTCAACAGCCAATGATTGCATATGCAAATCAACTTCACTCAGTCAGATTCGTATTTTCGTCACTGTATAGATGGTAATTTTCTTTTGTAAGTGATACATATGTATTTGGGTAAACTCTAACGGGAAAAAATCATGTATAATCGGATTATGTCTAATGATAACTCATAATAATTTCTTTTATACAGATGAATTATCATGGAAACATGGATTATCTTCTCTAATGAAGCTTAACTTGGTCATTCACATAGTTTTCCTCTTTCCCTGTTTAGCATTTCCCTTCATGCTTCTTTCGTACATTGACGAAAATGCTTGAAAAGGCGAAAAGTTAAAACCTTTGTCATAGAGGATGTTTCCCTTACGCCTGAGGATTTCCCCAGGATTGACCCTGGACTCCCTTGATTAAGGTGGTGACCTTGTGGGAATTAACTTCTGGTATTTCTGACCTCCTGGCCCCACTGGATGCCCTTCCCTAACTTCAGAAATGGCATCATCTACTCTGCTCTACTAATATCCTTGTGAGCTTATTACCCCACTCTAAAATTATCCTTGTTCGTGCGGAATACACGACAGAAGAGGACGGAAAAAATAGGCATGATAGACCAACACGAGGCAATTCAATAGTGGAAAATCGATTGTGCTGTGCGTCATTCTCTTAACAAGTGATTTTCAACTTAGACCGCTAACACATAACCAGTACCATTGAGGCTAAACGGATAAGAACGAGAAGTACCGAGGCACAGTCAACACATTATGCCATCTGTTTCCCGAGTTACAACACAGGGAGTTCACCTCGAGTCGTGCTACAAAAAAGTAATGAGAATCATCTCAGTCGTGCGGAACAAAGATGCAATAATGGAGACAAAACACGAAAATGTATTACGCTAAATAATTTCCAATGAGAATAAAATTATGGTAAAATATGAAGTGCCTGAAAAAGCAGGTATTTTGCAAATGATCTAGTTTTAGATATCGAGGGGCGTCATTACCCAATGTCTGATTTTCTATTGCTTGAATCTACCGTTTAATATAACTAGACCAAAAGTCAGCCGACCCTTTCACTACCTAATAGTAGTATTATCAATATCATCATTACTGATTTAAACATTTTAATTGTAAAAAGATATATTAATTCCCATATATCTATTTGCCTATTCTGTATAATAATCAATCAAGCAAAGAATCATATTTACTATTAACATGAAAAGGAAAAGAGTTTACCCAACTTTGACATCAATAACAGTATCAAAACTGCGAAGGAACACTGAAAGGGTAGTTAAAGGTAGTTAAAAGGCAGTTAAGTTAAGGATAGTTATGGCTAATCCTTTAGTACAGGGACAGGGCGAAGAACATTTGTGAAGTCTTGTGGAATGATTATTATATACTTTATAAAATGTAATGTGTGATTTTGAATTAAAAAACGGTATCATTCTAATTTCTTTCATTTTATTGATATACTTTTTGAAGCAGATAGTCATACTATAATGGATATTTTATTGAATGTAATGATAGTGTTGCCAATAGCAATAATGATTATGGCGATGATGACATTATCAGTACTAGCAAGATTTTAATTATTACTACTAATATTGTCCATGTTGATAATCGATTTTTTTTTTTTTTTACAGACCAACTACAAATATTATTTCAAGTAGAGGAGTTTATACGGAAGGGCAAACTTTACAACAAATGATAAAACAAAATGCATACATTTCACGTTGTGGTCGGGGATCAAATTACATTTCAACAGGCTATTAATTTACGCCAGTCCGTTCAGAGAGATTAAAGAGAGAGAGAGAGAGAGAGAGAGAGAGATAGTCAGCAGATAATCAGACAGAGAGAGTGAGTGAAACAGAGAGAGAGAGAGAGAGAGAGAGAGAGAGAGAGAGAGAGAGAGAGAGAGAGAGAGAGAGAGAGAGAGAGAGAGAGAGAGAGAGAGAGAGGGAGAGAGAGAGAGAGAGAGAGAGAGAGAGAGAGAGAGAGAGAGAGAGAGAGAGATTGAGACAGTCAGCAGACAATCAGACAGAGAGAGTGAGTGAAAGAGAGAGAGAGAGAAGCTGAGACAGTCAATCAGGCAGAGAGAAAGTGAGTAAGTGAGAGAGAGAGAAAGAGAGAGAGAAAGAGAAAGAGAGAGAGAGAGAGAGAGAGAGAGAGAGAGAGAGAGAGAGAGAGAGAGAGAGAGAGAGAGAGAGAGAGAGAGAGAGAGAGAGAGAGAGAGAGAGAGAGAGACCGACCGACCGACCGACTAACCGACAGACAGGCGAGAGGAGAGGAAAACAAGATGAACTGTTATTCTTTACAAAAATATTGACATTTGATCGTTGACCGAATGCAGTTCATTTGCATCTCAATTACTGGCCACTTACCTTAATTACTTTCGGGAAATTGATTTAGCAAAACGAACGAGAAAATATTAACACTTCTATTTTAATTTGTTGTGTTGACTTGTAGCTTGTTATAAACCGATATGCTTCAGTTGATTAAATGCTGTCATGTTGTGATATTAGGATGATATGTTATTTGGAGAATAAGGGCCTTTGAAGTTGGGTATTGACATTCATATTTGCTTACTGTTTTTATTACTTTTGATTTTGTCAAATACATTTTTGAAAAAAAGTTGTTGAAAATCTTTATTATTTTTCATACAATTCTATCTCTCTCTCTCTCTATCTATCCATCTATCTCTCTCTCTCTCTCTCTCTCTCTCTCTCTCTCT
>BOPN01007425.1:36655-39155 GCA_017312705.2 Penaeus japonicus | reverse complement strand
AGATTTAGCAGTCATTTTGTCGGCAGCTGATGACTTGAGTGACAGTGATGGTGATGATAGAGCCCATGTGTGGTTGTGTATGAAGATACATGGCCATAGATGATATGTCAGCTCTTTTAAGCCTTCTTTACAGAGTTACACAGGTTGAAATTAGTGAAAGGATTGAATTTGGGCGGGAAAAAAAGAGACGAATTGCTTTTGGCTATGTAGCTTCCTCAGGGCAGGATATAGCGAAAGTGCCTTTTGTATTTGTTGTTTTTCCCTTCTCTGTTTTGTGTACAGGTTGGTGAGCATGAAGGGTTTGTTTTTTAATTGGATTTCCTGGCGAGCAGATCTGAGGAATGTGATTGGCAATGGAATTTCTATGCAAAGAAAAGGGTAAATGGGTAAGATATCGTGAGTATAGGTGAGCATTGGCATAAAGGTGGTGAGTGTTTGTTGGTTTCTTGCCAACGGTCATACCACGTTGAAAGCACCGCTTCTCGTCCGATCAGCGAAGTTAAGCAGCGTCGGGTCTGGTCAGTACTTGGATGGGTGACCGCCTGGGAACACCAGATGCTGTTGGCATTTGTTACTCTGTCCATAGAGAGAGAGAGAGAGAGAGAGAGAAAGAGAAAGGAAAAGAGAGAGAGAGAGAGAGAGAGAGAGAGAGAGAGAGAGAAAGAGAGAGAGAGAGAGAGAGAGAGAGAGAGAGATCTGTGTGTGTGTGTGTGTGTGTGTCTGTGTGTGTGCAAAAAGTAGCCAGCATTTGTTCGTTTTACCAAGGTTTGGAACTTATTTATGCTTTATGGGATAATCTAACATATTCACTGTTGCTGAACAATATAATGGTAATGTTCTATTCCCTATGGTAATGTTTATATGAGTAAATAGGGCAAATCAACCATGAAGGGATTTGTGTTAACATATTTCATTGACTAAACGTAGACTTTTGTATTAGAATGTGTTGTTACTTTGCTCCGGTAAATTAGGCATAGATGGATTCTTTGTGTTGTCCACAAACCAAATGTAGCTACATTACTCAAATCTACCAATAAATAAATGCTCTACAAACGGCCGAAAATGTTCAGAATCTGCGCACATAGATGCTTACTTCGCGAAACATGCTAATTTCGCAGTAAAATCGGTAAATAACCCATCGATGTAAGTACCTCATCGATGTCTACTAACGAAATATGATGATATATGTCAGCGCAAACAGTAAGTAAGTACATAGGCCTCCGCGCCTACGTCATGAAACCGATTATTTATGTTTGACGGGAATTATAACTTCGCTCATACCGAATATTTACCACTCCCATGACACCAGAGTTGTTGAGATTACTGTCGGCTTGAGGGGAGGGAAGCTGCTGCACGATGGGTCCTCAGCGCATGATGAGCTGTATACCCGGCGAACGTCTTCTTCTTTAGTCCTTAAAGAGGTGCCTTTCTCTTCACTTCCCTCTGCTTATCAACCGTGTTTGTATGTGCACTGCTCTCGAGGTGCACTAAATTGTAGGAGTGATTGATCTGTAATTTAGAGTTCGGTTGTTAGTTTTCACATTTATATGCCATTCTCATTATCTACGATATATATGTTGACGAGATTAAGTGCGATGGTCCAGTTCTCTTAAAACCTTAGATCCATTGCATTTTTGTGTTGTCGTGGGTTATCTTCTTAGAGAAATATATATATTTGACACCCCACCAATGGTTTAGACACACTTTACCCCTGTGTAATAGTCCTGTGTTATCTCACACACTTGACCTATAATTCAAACACGAAGCGTTACTACAGCACAGTGGTTTTATTACTAGACTCATAAGGGCTCACGCCGGTCTGACAAGGGCTGAACCTCCTCTTCTTTTATACCATTACCGCACTTACCTCATTCTGTCAATCAGTGGCGCCAGATAGACTTCTAATCTCATTCTCACCATCTATCATCCTTACGCTGTGCCATCATAGGTCACGTAATTAAATGATCTAACTGGGGAGCTAATCTCCTTGCCTTCCTTACACCAACTCCGACTCTTCGGCTTCGGTCTGTCCTTTGCCCTCCGTCCTCTTCGCCTTACTTCCATCGACATCATCTCTTCCTTCGACCGTCCTATCTCTGGTCACAGGAACTCCTTGCCTGATTTCTCTCTCTTTCGAGGTGCTTTTATCCCGCCCTCGAGTCCTTCTTCATCCTAAACCTTCCGACCCTAGGTGTTACCGAGAGGCCTTGCAGGCTACGAAGGCAGGATGTCACCATTTTGCTTGCTGACAAAGGTAAGTCAATGGTGGTCCTCGACCACACTTCCTACCTGTAAAAGGTCCAGGACCTGTTAGACGATGTCTCTACTTAGGATTCCATGGCCAGCAACGTGAACGCAATTCTGCCATATTCCATTATCGTCTGAAGACGAGCCCATGTGTGGTTGTGTATGAAGATACATGGCCATAGATGATATGTCAGCTCTTTTAAGCCTTCTTTACAGAGTTACACAGGTTGAAATTGTAGCAGGTGCATGAATT
>BOPN01007425.1:32500-36038 GCA_017312705.2 Penaeus japonicus | reverse complement strand
CCAAACATTGAACTAGATTTTCAATAGCTCTGAAAGTGATAAATTCACAGGACCAGAAATGCGTTCAACCCCGCTACCTCTGGAACACCTCCACTCCCCCTATCTCCATAGGGCAACCGCACTTCACATCAATGGGACTCAGTGTCCCACTGTAACAGCTTGCAGAGTGCATGATGCCCAATCCAGCAGAACTATGATTGCCAATTGTGGCAGGGAGCCGAATTACACAAGGGTTTAACGACATTATCCTCCTGTTCTCCACACATATTGCCTCTCAGGTTTGTTACTTTATATTTATTTTTGTTATGTTCTATTCATTTTTACTTTGAGCTCTATGGATGACAGATATTGTATCATAGCCAGCTTTAAGAAATGAATCATCAATAGGTGAAAGGGGAATACTTTTTGTTCTTATCTTGAAAGAATAAACATATTGAGGGATATAAGTCGGTATTTTTCTTGGACACTTTTAATCTAAATTGGATTTTGAATATATTCAACTATGAGCAAAATGATATTGAACCTTAAAACATAGGAAATTATATATAAGATAGATTTTTTTAAAGGAATATTTGGATATTAAGGGTAAAATACCTTCTTGTACATTATTATTCATTTCGAAATTTATGAAAAGTTTATATGATGAAAATGAGGCTGCTAAATTTAATAATTGATGAGTATGAATATGGACCTTTTTTTATAAAAAGCAAACCCATTCAAATGAATTTATATACATACAAATATATTTGTGAACACACACGCATATATATATATATATATATATATATATATATATATATATATATATATATTCCATGCTGATTGACACATCTAGAAAAGTAGCAATAAAAGAGTTTTTAAAAAGTAGCATTAAAATACACGTCTTCTCGAAAATAAATGGGTGCTACCTATATACAGGACTATAGCTTGATATCGCTACCCACGGGATAAAATTCAAAATCCGGTGGCATTAGGAACTATGTTACTATGGTTATTGGTGAGATGTTGATTTACCCTTCCATATAACTGACACAGCTAAAACTGCCAATTAATTTATTTTCTAAATTTGGTTGTATTTGTAAAATATATATTTGTGTTTAATCTTGTTATTTTCAATTTGAAGCATACCAAAATATAAACAAAATTGTGTTTGCATGAGTGTGTACGAGAGGGGTGAGGGGTGAGGAGGGACGCTAGGAGTCCACCTGGAAGCCAAGTGGGACTCTGCTCTAGTGGAATCCCTCTAGCATAACATTCTCCCTCCCAGCAGATTTGTCATGTCACCTTAGGGTTCAGACAACCCCTGAGATTTCATTACGTAACCTCGGGGTTCAGACAACCTCTGAGATTTCATTACGTAACCTCGGGGTTCAGACCACCTCTGAAATTTCATTACGTCACCCGAGGTTCAGACGACCCCTGAAATTTCATTACGTCACCTCGGGGTTCAAACGACCCCTGAGATTTCATTACATCATCTCTGGGTTTTAGACGATTTAGGAACATCTCTGACTCAATAGACTTGCCCTCACTGAGATCAGAGCTGGCATGCCTGTGGATTCCGACACCATTCGCTTCAAAGGAATTATGCAGGACCTACCAGAACACCTCATACACAGGCGCAGGGAGTGAAAGGATTTCTTATCCAATGAGTTCCCATCTGGGACTGGAATGTGAGCCTATATCACTGTATCTTACTAACCAGTACTGAGCCAGCTCTACCCTCCCCCCAGAATTGTAAAAGGGCTGACATTGCCCCTATCCCTAAGCTACAAGAGCCGGGCAAGTACCGCCCCATCTCCCTTCTCAGTTGTCTGGACAAGACGGCAGAGAGAATGGTGCTGAACTGACACCAATGGCAGTTGGGAGTTCCTTCAGAGCATTTACATGGGTTCTCCAAGGGAATGAGCATTGCACATAGTGTGGCTACACTCCTGAGCATTGTCGGCAATGTTATCTCTGTTGTTGTATTTAGTTGATTACGTGAACAAAGGCATGAGTTTCTTTCATGAAAGCACTGTCTGGCAAACACTGGAGTCAGGCACAAGGTCTTAAAATTGTTCTACATCCATGTGATCCACCATTATTCTGTGTGCCCCCAGGAGGATGAAACATGGAGGTAAATTTCCACCCCTTGGCCTCTCAGAATGATTAGTGGCCCAGTTCCTTGCAAAGGTCATCCCGGTTCTCTTATACTCATCCCTCTAGCAAAAGGTCCTACAGCACCTCAAACTACATTATGAGCTGTTTGCAACCTGTTCTTGGCTTTCACACAGCAAGGGTCCTTTCACTCTTTCAGCTTAGATAAGCACTCTTAGATAAGGGCTTAGACTTCCCCATCCTGACAATGCCCCCACCCCATGTCGTGGGAGGAATCCATGATCGAGATTGAGATCATGAGGATAAATAAAAGACAGAACTAGAACCCTTCACTTTGTTTGAAGGCAGAATCAGAAAGGTACATTCATACCATTTCTCTTCCGGGTTGTAATATATACTTTATGGAGAGTCAACTGAACCCCATCACGCACATCGAAGGTACCAGTTTTGCAGCACGGGATATAACCTAATCTAGAGGGTGACAGACGATACCTCCTTGCTACAGGTTGAGATTGTCACCGTAACGTGCACCTTGGTCCATGCGTCCTGAAAAGGGGTGTTATTCACAGATTCCAGAGCAATTATTGATAGCTTGCAACTACTCTCCTGCCTGCACACTGTATTTCCGGTCAATGTAGGCATGCCATTTTGAATTGGGTCCCTAGCCACATTGGCTTTTGGGAAAATGAGGTAGCAGACCAACTAGTGGGACATGGCAGGGGAAACCCCTCAAATGCTATGAACTTAAAACCAAGCATAGTTTTATTTAGATAAAGTTCAGAGGCTCAAAGGCTGCTGGGATCATGCTGGGGCCCTTCAGCTCCACAGAGCGAAATCTCCCTGTTATCCAGGAAGTATAGTGACGTCACTGAAGCTCTCTGCAGTTAGATCAAGAGGTGATCATGCACATACTACGACTGGGCATCCATGTGCATAGCAGATCATTGACACTTTTGGACTCGTCTATTAATTTCCAGTAGAAGGGAAGAAGGCACAGCTTAGCAGGAAAACATTGGTGGAGCTATACCTAACCATATAGCCTAAAGAACTCGCTGGGGAATTTCACGAAAAATCCTATTGTCGGAGCTCAGCAGTACCCAAATTTGCCAACTCACATGGGATATTTTGCGGAAAGTTAGCACTAAATATCAGGCTTAATATCCAATACATTTAAATTTACCATTGGCATGGAAAATCATAAGTCGAAATATAGGAGTGCTGGAGCTTGGGTGTAATACCACAAACTTACCTGGGGAATCGCACGGAAGCTGCGACTGCAGGAGCTAAGGTTATACACACAAGACAAATTAACTTACCTATAGCTGAACACATGCATGCTGGGATCACCGAATATCCGCGCCCGACAAAGCGCGGATGCTGGAAAACTTATGTAAATATAAATATTCTCAAACTTACCTTCAGCCCAAGAGAAACAAAG
>BOPN01007425.1:25000-27500 GCA_017312705.2 Penaeus japonicus | reverse complement strand
ATGAACTACAAAGTAATATTTGTAAGCTAGATGTGCCAACAAATCGATTAAGCTAATATTGGTACCTGGACACACGGGTATCTATGGCAATGAGCAAACTAACAAATTAGCCTGCTCAGATCTGGACCCTAGCATAGTCCGCACACATCTCAGGTGTCAGGTGTTGTAAGACATATCCCATGAAAAAAGGCATTGGCCTCAAGGTCAATATTTCTGTATATCTACATATATGTCTAACGTAGTGGTTCCCAAAGTTAGGCCCGTAGTAAAGAACCTGTGGGGTGTGGGGCGTCGGGAAAATGTGACGGGTGTCGGGTGTAGGGCGTAGGACATTTAACCTACGCCCTACACCCGACACCCGTCACATTTTCTATTTTATTTTATTTATCCTATTTTATTTTATTTAACCTATTTTATTTTATTTATCCGTCACATTTTATCCTACGCCCTACACCCGACACCCGTCACATTTTCCCGACGCCCCACCCCACAGGTTCTTTACTACGGGCCTATGACTGTGCCTTGTTGGTTGCCGTGGACGGTACCATTTTCCGTTTTTATGCCCTTATTCAGTTATCAACGTTCATGGTACCTTTTCTTATGTATTTTGAATTTTAAGTTACCCTCATTCTAGTGTCTTCCGTTTGTTATTCGGCCATTATGCTTATTTCTGCTTTAAGCATCAGTAATTAACAAAGCAGGTGAAGATGCAATCTATTGTAAAAGTAAATTCCTGCAGAGGTACAGATGGGGTTAAAGAAATGGGTTCCGCGAGTTAAGATTTACATCACTGAAAAAGGAGTTTGGGAACCACTTATCTGACTCTCTCTTTCTCTCTTTCTCTCTCTATCTATCTATATATCATCTCTCTCAACCAGGTGGCGACAAATGAAATGGCGTCTAACCTCAATCTCACCGAGCACATGGAAGAGGTGGACGATAAAGGAATATACGTTATTGAAGATGAAGGAACGAAGTCGACGGAAACTTCGAATGAAAATGAAGAAAGTATGTGACAGTTTGAATAAGTTTCTCTCTTTCTTTCTCTTTCTCTCTCTCTCTATCTATCTATCTTCTTTACCTACCTATCAATATAATGACCTCCTTATTTAGAGCCATACAAACGGGCTTCGCTATTCACTAATACAAATTGTCGATCGACGTTAAAAAAAGGAAAAAATATTAGCAAAATACCCAGGTCTAAATTTTATCTTCATGCGCACATACATACTTAGACAAAAAAGGATGCATGCATTTAATCACTTCACAAATAGCTCTCATCACCCAAACCTCATATTTTTATAATAACCATGATAGTAATGGTAATTATGATAATGATTTTGGTAGTGATAATAATGATGACAGTATTTTGAATAATGATAATGAGTTTATTAGTGATAATGATGATGATTCTTATAATAATGGCAAAAATGATTATAATCATTAACATTACTATAATCTTTATTCTTCGTATTACTATTATAGAATAAAAATGATTATATTTGTAACTTTAAAGGCGACATTAGATATGATGATAGCAACAATAATGATAATAGTGCTAATAATGATGATGATGATGATAGTAATGAGGATAATAATGATAATGATTATACTACTACTAATAATAGCATGAGGATAATAATGATAATTATTATGATACTAATAAAAACAACAACAATAATGATAATAAACACAATGAAAAGAATAATGATGATGATAATAATGATAATAATGAGAGTCGTATTAATGATAACTATAATGATAATGCTAATAATAATGATAATATCAACAATAATAATAGAAACAATGATGATAATCATGATAATGATACTGACAGCAATGTGATAATGATAATGACAATACTAATGATAGTGATAATAATGATGGCAATACTAGTGATAAAGAAAATGACTAATGAAAATACCAATGTCCTCAGGGAAAGAGTGTTGGGGAGCTCGCCATACCCTAGCAATAATGGTGTTCTTCGGTCTCGCTGTCGAGTATTCCTTACGCGTGAACCTGTCCATTGCCATAGTTGCCATGGCGGGAACAACTGATGTGCCCGACGTCAGTAATTCTACCGATGACATTTGTCCAGTCAAGGGAAATGATACTGGATCGAAAAATACATATATTGTAAGATTGCGTTGTGTGCTGTTTACTTTTTTTTAATGCGTTATTTTTATGTGAGTAATTATTTCATTAGCTTGTCTTTCTTATCCTGTTTTGTTCGTTTTATTTCTTTTTATCTTTTGTTTATTGATTATTGTGAATTGATTGTCTATTGATTATTGCAAGTGAATTTGGGGCATTTGTTTCACTTTGTTGCATATCGAAATTAGTAACGAATGTACTCACTACGTTTCATCATACACAATCTTGTATATCTTACAGATGATAGCAGACCACATAATTAATACCGCACACTCCAAAAGAGCAGTCCATCACACAGTCTATAAACCACAAACACACTTCACTCTGTACCACCAACTCCAAAGAC
>BOPN01007425.1:0-12500 GCA_017312705.2 Penaeus japonicus | reverse complement strand
TGTGAAGTCGACACGCTACCAATGAGCTAACCAGACGGCCACTATATATGAATAGAAGAGGTTGAGAGGAATCCATTGATACCACTTTTTGTGGTATTTAGTAATGCAGCGTTATTCAGAAAATTTACCCCACACAAAATTTTTCGGGTAGATTTCGTTTTGTTTTGCACAGTATGATATTCATTTCTTCTGGAAACTTTCCGTTTCTGTGTTTCACCCCCCCCCCCCCCCACTCACCCACGCTAACACGGTACTGAACGATTTCTGGCGGGAGATTTAAACAAGTTTTTTGGTAGTAAAGCCTACCCTATAGACCTAACCTAACCTAGTTTTTAGGTTAACCCTAGCCAAGGGAGGGGGTCCCCCCCTCCCCCCCCTTTGTCAGGCCACTTTTAGGCAGATATGTATCTGCCACGATCACAGTTTTTGCCATATTCGTACACAACAAAACTAAACCAATGGACCTGAACCAACCTAACCTAGTTTCTTTTTTGCCGTAAGCAAGGGCGGCCCAAGGGGGGGCTTTACCTTTGGCCTCTGAATATGCACATTACTTACCCTAATTGGAGGCGTGTAAAGGGCAGGATCATGGGTCATCCCATAAGAGATTGTATTGAATAGTCATCTTTATGAAATAACTTAATAAAGCCCCACAGCATGTATCTACTACCTGTGCACTCAGTATCCATCTCTATACTGATTTTGAAATTCAAATGAGGACCCATACTCACCCTTCAAATGTCTGTGATTTGTTGATAAATTAGTCAGTTAGATCAATTTTTTCCTTATTGGTGCTATTATTGTCACGTGACATTATTGCCTATTGTCGATGCTTTTTTTTGTATTTCTGCGTGCGAGGTTGCCGCATGAGCAGAGTCAATAATTTTCAGTTTTCAATTTGTCAGTGCAGTGGAAACATGTCCCTTTATTCATTTTTTGATTAATTTCTAAGTGCAATATTGCATTGGAAACGTCACACTGGTGTGTCGCCATGTCAACAGGCATTTAGCCGTGTCACACGAGTGTGACACACCGGCATCATTGGGTTAAAACAAAGTCATGCAGTAAGGTTAGTTTTTTGCTACTTTTGGCTGCGTCTTTATCCAATTATACCAAGCAATTTAATGATATTAACATTTCTGATTAACACTATTACTAAATTCTACAAAAGTGGTAATGATGCATTCCTCTCACCCTCTACTACTCATATATAGTGCATATAATCTGCAATTGCACCCCCTATACCCTACAATAAAGAACCCAATGGTAGGGGAGGATATAGAGTAGATCGGGGATAAATTGCATTGATATATGACACAAAAGTACTTTAGTTTTATCATATATCTGTCAACTGTAAAATAGATATGTAAAGAATGTGGTTTCTTTACAGTTTGCTCACCCACATGACAGTGATTCCAGAAAGTGATTTTTGGCAGGAATTTCAAATATTCTGATTTCAGGGCATTTTTGTCTACAAAATATTAACCTAATGACCAACCTAACCTTATCTAGTTTTGAAGTTCACCCTAGTCAGGGCGAGGGCTTTACCCACCCCTGGACCCCCCTTTTTAGGACTTTGTGCTACTTTCCCTGATTTTTGGGAGTTTTTAATTTGGTTTCTATATGTGTAGCTTGGACTGGTTCCTTATTTTAGTAATGACAGCTTTTGAATATATTGTCTATATGTATCCTGCATCTCTAATGTATATCCCATGCTGGGGCCAATACTGTAAAAAGCACAGACACACATTTTCACGATACAACAACCAACTCGAGACTAACAAAAAGGAACATGAAAGTGTTATGATTGGCCAGTCAATCTAGGGGTAACTATCCTAATATTGTTTTTTGATAATTGGCTCTTTTTCAAATAATTGCACATCAGGTAAAGCAAATAGACATCAGTTGATTGTCTACCAGTGCAGGATGAAGGTTAAAGAACCTGATCTGTAATGAGTGCCTTCCCTTACTTTTAAGCCCAAATTGTTGGGTATAGGGGGTGGAATTATCGGTAATATCCACTGTATATGAGAAGTATAGGGTGAAAGGAATCCATCAACACTATTCAGAAAATTTACCTAAATATCCAGAAAAGCATTACTAAACTTAAGAGAAGTGGATTGTAATGTACAGAAATAAAAATTACAGAATCTAGGAGTAAAAGCACAAAGGAGCATAGACCCTATTTCATATCTATGGGACTTGAAGGAAGGGGTGTCTCACAGACATGACTGAAAGTGGTTATATGGTAACATTTGACCTACCCTGTCTTGCTTGATCAAGAAAACCTAGCCTATACTGTATAAGCTTATATATCTTATAGCAAGGGTGGGTGAAGTTGACAGCTGCCCCATTTTTTTTTTCTTTGTCACACTCAATTTTGTTTTTGCCTTCTCATAATTAACACTCTTCTTTGTATTTTTCACTGTTTCTATTTATGTGCAATACACCTTTGTTCCTGTAAATGTTTATTAGCATGCAAACAAGGTTTTCTAATGATATTAATGAAAACCCCTTTCCTGGAAAATAAAGTTTTAATTATATAAACTATATTCAGAAATATGATCTCCCCCCCCAATTAAACATAGATGAAACTTTATATTGATTTGCTCTATTTACTGATATCTTTGTGTTGTGTCAAATCATGTTGTGCTATATTTTAAATATATTTAACCCACACAGGACGGGTGGTACAGCATGTGTACCGCGCATTCAAAAGCCCAGTTGCCGGGCGGCACAGTATTGTGCCGGCCATTCAATTGATTTAGGCCTAATAATTCGAACGCCCCGGCATTTGGACATTCAAGGCTAGAATTCCCCCGTCGGGAATGGGTTAATATGTGAAATCTCGTTTCAGTATTCACAAATTTAGTTTGCCTTAATAACCCTTCCATGAAGGGTGTTATCATGGGGTAAGATCACTTTTGTACTGCATTCTTCTGTTATTTGTACTTTCAGTTATGATGACATCTACCAACTGCTGATTAGTCACTTTGACAATATATCATATATATACACTCATATTTTATCAATAAGTCTAGAAAATAATAGAAAACACACATCTTAAGATGCTTTGCCCAGGCTGAACGTCTTACTATGTAGCCCGTCTTGGAAGTGTTAAATGCAAATTATAACACCAGTGGGTCTGATAAAGTTGAGGTTATGAAACTTTTCTTAATCTATAAACAACAAGGCAGTTTTGGCTCCATGTGGACATATTGCTTGTTTTTTAAATTTATAAACAGCTTTATAAATGTTTATAGCAATATTTATCATATATATCCTAGACAATCATTGTCATTATAATGGTTGCCAGTTTTTCTACACTATGTACCATAATCTTAATGCTAGGTCACTTACTGGTATATTTCAAACACCAAATCTTTGACAGTCACAAAGGCATCACTCAGCACTTGTGCAACTGCAGGTATATTCTATCATTTACATTGTATAACCACCTGGCGGTTACTGACGTAGCTGGGCACTGCGTTGGGTAAGGACCAAGCTCAGATCGAGTCAACACTCGTTGGCACATTCTCTCACGAGTCAGCACACGCTGACACAGGCGGGCTCGCGTCACTGCATACAAGCCCGGCGTAGCATATGCTCCGCAAATCTGGCTTATCCTTATTGTATATGTTTTAACAGATACTGTGTCCTCTCTATGTGCATATGTACACATTAGATCCTGATGTGTTTTTGTACAAAAGTTTTAATGGGAAATTCCTATATGTTATATATATTATTTTTATTTTGAACAGATCATGGATGCGGACTTGTACGATGAATTTGGCAATTACATTGGGCCAGAGCTGGACTCTGATGATGACGAGGAGGAGGATGATGATGATGACTACCATGACCAGGACCAGGACATGAATGGCTATGACGACGATGACGGAGTGGGAGGTGAAGAGGAAGAGGTCTCAGCACAGGCAGTGGTACTGCACGAGGATAAGCAGTACTACCCCAGTGCAGCAGATGTCTATGGTCCAGAAGTGGAAACAATTGTGCAAGAAGAGGATGCACAGCCACTCACTCAACCCATCATTCAGGTAGGTTCTGACAAAGGGATTAGCTGTCATTCTTGCAATATAATTTAGGTAATGGGGAAGGAAGGGGACAGAATAGGTAGAAAATACTGCCTATTGATTCCAAGCTTGCTATTCAATGGTTCAAATGTTCATGGTAGAAAAGAAACCCATTTATATGATCAGTGTCATCACCACTTATTATGTTCTGTAGTGCATATATTGTAACTTTACAGTCATATGTTTAGGTTTTAATGACAAGTTCTCAACTATTTTCTTCCATTCTGTTTTGTTGGTTTCTTTCAGAAGTTTGTTATTTGATTGATGGATTATTATTTTCTTTAATATCCATGCCTAACAAAACTTGTATGTACTGTTGCCTTCAAAAACAACACCTGAACTTGAATTCACCATTAGATGTTCATCTACTTGTACCACAATAACTTTTTTTTTAAAGTTTAGAGTATTTCTTAATACTTGTCATTTTTCTTGTCATTTTTCTTGCCATTTCTGTTTTATACTGAAGATCTTCTCATTTATATTATTGGATAATTTTATTTATTATTGTATATCACTTACATTCTTCTGCTTCCTTTTGAGTTTAGCAAACACTCATATTAAAAGAATTCTCTCAAACTCCAGCCTGTGAAAGTGAAAAAATTCAGCCACGTGGAAAAGGACCTGCCAGCCACCAGCTACAATCTTGAGTTCCTTGCTGACCTCATGGATAACCCAGGCCTGGTGCGCAATGTGTCACTGGTGGGACACCTACACCATGGCAAGAGCACATTCATTGACTGCCTGATTAGCCAGACTCACCCGGAGTTCAGGTAAATGACAATATTTGATTTGGGCATGTGCAAAGGTAATATGGTGCAGGCATACCATCAGCATGATTTGAGATGCCTGTTTACTGTGCAGTTGAGAAGTTTTACTTTTTTTTTTTATACATTTATTAGTTTTTTACCTTTTTTTAATCCATTGACGATTGGTGCTATTTTGGGTCACATATTCGAACACATAAGCCTAATGCCTTGGGATTCTTGGCCTCACTAGCTGCAGGCAAGCACTGTATGCCCGATCACATGGCGCTCTGGCCTTGACTAAATATTTCATCGCAGGCGTCTGGCACGAATGGGTTAATTAATTAATCAAGCTCTATAAGGATCTAGTCTACTGCAGTGTTTCAATTCTGATATCTTTTAGATTTAGCACTCTTTAAGGTGATATGAATAGGAAGGCCATATCATTAACTTTTTTCATTGTGTCTATCATCAAATTTGTAAAAATTGCCCGTTCTGTGTAGAGTAGGGCCATAAATCTTACCATTGATGTTTTTTGTCTTTGTTTTCATGATATGCCTACTTTAATGAACAGGTATATTCATGGTACTTCTCCCGGTGTGTAGACTGCGTGTAATCGTTAAAAATCACCGATAATTTATGAAGTCGTAATGAACAGGGGTGACATACCATACAAAAAAGAACCATACACCTTTTCTATATTCATCATGTCAGTAACATTTCTTTTCACAAAATACCCCCTTCCCACCCAGATCCAAAGAGGACGTCCCTGTGAGGTACACAGACACGCTATTCACGGAAGGGGAGCGTGGCCTCAGTATCAAGGCCACACCCATCACACTGGTCATGCAGGATGTACGCAACAAGAGCTACCTCATGAATATCTTTGACACTCCAGGCCATGTCAATTTCTCTGATGAGGTGCGTATGAATTTATGAATAAGGATGTGTTTGTTGAATGATGTATGTTGTCAATGTTTATAGTTTATTGCTGTGATCTCTGTGATTTATGATTCATGGATTTATAGAAAATGTCTTTTTTTTTTTTTTTTTTTTTTATAAACTTGTAATAATATGACTTTTTCATTATTGTTATTTATTCATTTATGTATTGTTGTTGTTGTTGTTATTATTTTTATTGTTTTTGTTATTGTTGTTGTTATGATTGTCATTATTATTAACTTGATGGCTCCAGGAAATAACCTGTGTGTACTAGCAGTTGAGCATGACTTATATCAAGGTTGGCTGCTTCAGATAAAAATTAGAAGCCTGTGGACAACGTTTTTCCCCCTTTGATTCTGGATAAGCAGATTATTTAATTAAGAAAACATCAAAACAAGATATAGGCTGATTTTGAAAGCCTGTAGTTTGAGAACTAGTGCCATCAGAGCCTTAAAACCATACATAATCTGAGCAGAAAGGAGCCATATTTGACATGACATGTATCAGTGCCTTCCAGAATAAGGGTCTAGCTTGCCATGACATGTATAGATGCCAACTATTGTCATCGACTTCATTTAATTTGGTAGATTTCTGAATATGAATGTTATGAAAATGGGCTTATTTATTTATCCATTATCTTGTGTCTTTTTATATGATCAGTTTTGAAATAAGAATCATTTAGTTATGGAAATTTGATTTTTTTATTTATTTTTCATTAGAAATACCTGTTTTACTCAGAAATTACTTATGTAAATACTGTACATGATATCATATATGAATTTTTTTATGTCAAGTTTCATTTTATGAAAAGGTCTTTAAACCATTCACGCTGGATGACATGCTATCATGTCATGGGAATATTTCACTCCTCTGATATGACATCCTAT
This sequence comes from Penaeus japonicus, assembly GCA_017312705.2. Taxonomy (NCBI): domain Eukaryota; kingdom Metazoa; phylum Arthropoda; class Malacostraca; order Decapoda; family Penaeidae; genus Penaeus; species Penaeus japonicus. The sequence continues at coordinate 5,837 of BOPN01007425.1, read as the reverse complement.
CACTCCCTCTAAATACACATTCTACATAGTTATATGTGTATATACTCATTCCACTTGCATTTCTATAGACACATTGTTCTTGACCTATCAAAAAAAAAAAAAAATTACAAAAGGAAAGTCAGTGTTAACCATTCATGATGGGGCAAATATTTGCCTAATTCTGCTCTTGCCTGCAATATGGAGAGCGTATACTATATAGTTATATTTGTACTGAACTTTTCAGAGTGATTTTCACCCACCACATATGAAATGGTGACAAAAAGAGGTCTTGTTCTTTGGATAGCAGGGGTAAATTAAAGAAAGATGTTTTTGGGGAAGGAGTTTGCAAAGAAGCAAATGAAAAACTATTGGTAAAAGTGAAGGAACAAAGAAGAGGCAATGTGGCACCTTCCCCAGTATGTTAAGTTAGCCAATCTCTCCTGCCTCTAGAAGAAAATCAGCAAGCAATGTGGCTTTGACACCTAAGCCTTACTTAGGCCTAACCTGGTGACATTGAGTTAGGTGGCATTAAATAATACCTCTGAGGGTGTTGGAGAGCTATCACTGGGCATGCATCATAATATGTGTAAGATCATTAAGCTTGCATGGTAATATATGTCTTAAAAGACAAAAGTGGATCATATGCCAAAAGCCTCTTTGCTGATGTACAATTGCGAGGGCACCTTACCATTAGAAGTGATCTGAGATGACTTGAAAGAAACCCATAAGAGACATTACCACATGGAATATTATCAGCAGAGTAGACTAAATTAAAGACAGAGTTATATTTCTTTAGATACATCTGTGTACTGAATATCATCAACTAAACATAAAAATGTGTTTTTCTTGAATTAAATTTGTTTACATCAATCATAATATATTTCAACTTGTATTATAATTATATTCAAATTTCTTGCTGCATGACAACTGAGTAGTGGTTGGCTACAAAACTACTTATTGCTATTCTTTCATTTTGAAGCTCACAAGACTTATGAATATTTTTCCTATATTTTCTATAGAAAAATTATCGCTTGAATCAATTTTAATCTTTGGCACTATTTATCTACAATATACTTATGATTGTATGCATCATATATGTTCATTACAATCTTTTATTTCTGATATAAAGACTATTGTTTTACTTTACATAGCTTTTAACTAATAACAAATTTTCTGCTCACATATAAATACTTGAAACAAGTACCAAAAGATAATGTATTAAATTTTATGAAAATATCTCCAATATTGTGTTCATTGTTTTCATTAATATGTAAAAAAGATAAAAGAAAAGATGAAAAACTACAATTGCTAGAGATCAGATTTCATTAGTTGCCATGGGACTCTGATTTTCCCTCTTATACATTTAATTTTGACTTGATAGTAGATCTGGTTATTTCTCAGCTGGTGAAATTACGAGAAATCTGATGAGAGTAAATATTATTATTGATTCTCAAACAACCAATTGCAGTATTATTTTGTGTGTTAAGTTTGTTGCTGTGATGTTATTTGTTATTTTTGATATTTTTGTTGAAATGTATTTTTTTTTTTTTTTTAATGTTAATATTAAGTAATGTAAAACAATAACTGATGATTTGTTCTCATCTGCAGGTAACAGCAGCAATGAGAATAAGTGATGGAGTAGTACTGTTTATTGATGCTGCTGAGGGTGTAATGCTGAATACACAACGCCTGTTAAAGCATGCTGTGCAGGAGCACTTAGCCATAACCGTGTGCATCAACAAAATTGACCGTCTTATACTGGAACTAAAGCTCCCGCCACAAGATGCATATTACAAACTGAGACACATTGTTGAGGAAGTAAACTCCCTCCTTCTGCAGTACACAGACCAGGAGAATCCCAAGACCATTTCACCACTCCTCGGCAATGTCTGCTTTGCAAGTTCTCAGTATGCGTTGTGTTTCACGCTCAAGTCATTTGCCAAGCTATATGCTCAACATTATGGCTTTGACTTGCCCCTGGAGGACTTTGCCAGGAGGCTTTGGGGAGACATCTACTTTAACCCAAGAACTAGGAAGTTTACCAAGAAGCCACCCACTTCAACTTCCCAGAGGAGCTTTGTGGAATTCATCCTGGAACCTCTTTATAAGATATTTGCCCACATCGTTGGTGATGTGGACACCCACCTGATGCCACTCATGGATGAGCTAGGCCTCCACATGAGCAAGGAAGAACAGCGCATGAACATTCGACCACTGCTGAAACTCTTCATGACAAAGTGCATTGGAGACTTTGAGGGCTTTGTAGACATGTGTGTGCAACACATCCCTTCTCCTCAGTCCAATGGCAGGGAGAAAGTAGAGACGACATACACAGGGCCGTTGGATGTGGAGTTAGCAGAAAACATGATGGCTTGTGACCCAGAAGGATCTCTTGTAGTTCACACCACCAAGCAGTATCCAAATGAAGATGCAACAGCATTCCATGTATTTGGAAGAGTTTTATCAGGAACACTGCATGCTAATCAAGATGTCCGGGTACTTGGTGAAAAGTATACTTTGATGGATGAGGAAGACTCTCGTATACTAACTGTAGGTCGCTTGTGGGTCCATGAAGGAAGATATAGCATTGAAGTGAATGCTGTACCAGCAGGTAATTGGGTTTTGATTGAGGGTATTGATGAACCTATAGTAAAAACAGCAACCATCACAGACCTTCCTCCAAGCAGTGAACTACACATCTTCAGGCCACTAAAGTTCAACACACAGTCCGTTATAAAGATTGCAGTAGAACCTGTGAATCCATCTGAATTGCCAAAGATGTTGGACGGTCTTCGTAAAGTGAACAAATCCTATCCACTCTTGAGTAACAAGGTAGAAGAATCAGGTGAACACATCATCCTTGGCACTGGAGAGCTATACTTAGACTGTGTCATGCATGACCTGAGGAAAATGTACTCAGAAATCGACATCAAAGTGGCTGATCCAGTGGTGAGCTTTTGCGAGACCGTCGTGGATACCTCATCTCTCAAGTGTTTCGCTGAGACGCCAAACAAGAGAAACAAGATTACCATGATTGCCGAGCCGTTAGAGAGAGGCCTGGCAGAGGACATTGAAGGGGAAGTAGTACAAATAAACTGGGACAGAAGACGACTGGGTGAGTTCTTCCAGACAAGGTATGACTGGGATGTGTTGGCTGCCAGGTCCATCTGGTCTTTTGGCCCAGACCACAGTGGTCCCAATATTCTTGTAGATGACACCCTACCATCGGAGGTCGACAAGAATCTTTTGTCGTCAGTGAAGGATTCTATTGTTCAAGGTTTCCAGTGGGGAACAAGGGAAGGACCCCTTTGTGAAGAGCCTATCAGAAATTGTAAGTTCAAGATTCTCGATGCTGTAATTGCAGAGGAACCACTGCATCGTGGTGGTGGCCAGGTCATTCCAACAGCCAGAAGGGTAGCATACTCTGCTTTCTTGATGGCAACGCCTCGTCTTATGGAACCCTATTACTTTGTAGAGATTCAGGCTCCGGCCGATTGCGTGTCATCAGTCTACACAGTGTTAACCAAACGTCGAGGTCACGTGACCCAAGATGCCCCCGTTGCTGGTTCCCCCTTGTATACTATTAAAGCCTTCATCCCCGCCATCGACTCTTTCGGCTTCGAGACAGATCTGCGAATGCACACACAGGGCCAGGCCTTCTGCCTGAGCGTGTTCCATCACTGGCAGATCGTGCCGGGTGACCCCCTGGACAAGAGCATCGTCATCAGGCCCCTGGAGCCCCAGCCGGCCACTCACTTGGCCCGTGAGTTCATGATCAAGACCCGCCGAAGGAAAGGCCTCTCAGAGGATGTGTCCATTAACAAGTTCTTCGACGACCCTATGTTGCTGGAACTGGCCAGACAGGATGTCACTCTCAACTATGCTTAAGAAATCTGCTATGCCATTATAGCTGGCAACATGTCTTTATATTACATTTATATTGCCAAGAACAGATTGAATGTATCTGTAGAGAAGGGTAATAATTTTATTAATTAAATAATATTATTGGAAAGCAAACACATCGAAAAGAGGTTTTGATAACATCTTGATGATAGGGAACACCATGTATTATTCCAGTAAATGTACAATGATTCTATTTTATAAAATAGTATTGATAATAAATAATTTTTTTAGCCTTAAAAGTTGCCAAATAGATGCTATTATTAAGCAGCGAAGACGTATTGTCTAAACTATTTTTATCATATCTATGATGTATTTAAAGTTTTGACAACACATCTTGTTAATTTGTCTGTTGTTTTATATGATCATGACTTAGTTTAACGTAAGTTCTCATGGCTAGGAAAACATTGCCTCCTTTAATCCTGCCGCAAAGAGGCAAGGTCTGAAACCGTAGTGCTCTCAACCCTAGGGCTAATTTTGAAGGGTAAGGATTAGCCCTATTAACGGAAACAAAACGCAAAACATCAAGTGAATTAATTTTTTTTTTTTCTGCAGCGATAATGTTTTTTATATCCATTCAGATAATACACCTTTTCTGCGATCCCTTTACTTGGCTTATGCTTCAATTATTTACCCATTAAAATATAAATTTATTCGAGAAACAAAACTAAAGAAGAGAAAAGCATAAATGTGTACTATTACGAAAGATTTCTTAAAACTAAAAAAAAAGAAAGAAAAAAATGTAAGAAATCAAGTAAAACTGAATGTAAACCAATCCACACATATATATATATAGATAGATAGATAGATAGATATAGATATAGATAAATATAGATATATATAGATATATGTATATACACATGTATATATATATATATATATATATATATATATAAATATATATATATATATATATATATATATATATATATATATATATATAATAATATATATATATATATATATATATATATATATATATATATATATATATATATATATATATATATATATATATATATATATATATATGTGTGTGTGTGTATATGTATATATATATATATATATATATATATATATATATATATATATATATTATATATATATATATATTTATTTATTTATTTATACACACATTTATTCAGCCTTATTACAGTCGAGAAAAAGAATAACATTGATGCTGATCCAAATCAAACACCAAGGAAGGAATTTGCCGTTTCAAAAGTTTTAGAATTTTACCTAGGTCTCAATTGTATTATATTTTGAGTCATTGGTTACAAAGAGAATGAAGAGAATATATATAATTCAAAAGATAATTAGATAAATATACGTAGGTATTGGCAACAGAGACAAAGAAAGCGGATTGTATTTTATGGATCGGATAAGGTCAGATAATATGTACCCTAGAAAGTAATCTCGCTCGATATCACTCTCTCGCTCTCGCTCTCGCTCTTCCTCTCCCTCTCTAGGAATAACATTAAAAGCTTAAAAATCATGTTATAATTTAATTTCGAGTATAAAGGCTCTTCATCTTTTGGGTCGAACTTAAATCCATAGTACTAATCTCTCACCCTGGGCTCGGTGTTAAGGTCTGGGAGTGGGATTAACAGATCACAAGTTGGCGCAGGAAAAAGCTAAAACCACAAACTCGCTTTTATAAATTATTATATAAACGTGAGATGATGTTTATGATACCAGTGTTTATAAACTACACATGCACACTTTTAATACCCGTGCATCAGAACTGCAATATCTTTTGTTGTATTTACTGGTTTTGTTAAATTTATGGTATTTTCATTTACTTTTAATATATATATATATATATATATATATATATATATATACATATATATACATATATTTGTATATATATATATATATATATATATATATATATATATATATATCTATATATCTACACACACACACACACACACACACACACACACACACACACA
>BOPN01007424.1:57500-59582 GCA_017312705.2 Penaeus japonicus | reverse complement strand
GTATGACCCTCGGAGCTCGCAGTTCGAGTTAAGACATGCGCGGCCTGGCTGCGCGGACTTACGACGTCGTTAGCTGTTTTGAGTATCCGGCCCCCGGCCCCAGAATTGGATAACGTAAGAATAAGCAGCTGATAAAAGTGATGAATAGGTTTACATCTATGATTAGAGAGATAACTAAACGACTGATGAAAGAGAAAATAAAGTAGGCAGCAAAAGGTAACGAATTATCTACACCTCTTAGCAAGATGACTATCAATTTTTATGTAGAAGTCCGTATGAAATCACATGGAATTCGGCACCAACAATGTAACTATCACGTTTTGCAAGTAAGTATATATATTTCAACATTACCAAACTCCTCAGACAGGGCCTACAGACGACATCCGGTGGGCTGATGAGACGAATATAACTCTTGCTTGTTCCGTGACAGCTCCGAGCCTATTTCTTTTATTCAAAACAGGAAAAAAAACGTCGATGTTAAATTTGAGCCAAATTTTCGGTCACGTGCGATTTCGGAAGTTTTATGGCAATGAGCATACGTTTTCCGATATCCCTTGTTTGATTCTCATTTCTAGCGTACTTTATATAATCCATACCTTTCCCTATACTTATACCTTATTAATTAAGGGAAGGCTTTATCCTCGTAAATCCCTCTATTAAAGGTACTTGATGATGTTTACATTGATCACACTATTCGACTCTTTGTAGAACTACAGCAATAATGAGGACAGTAGTGGTGGTTATAAACATAGAATTAAATTATTCTATTTGCAAGATGTACGGAATAGGTCTACCGGTTAGCAACACATGTTGATACTTTACATGTACGTTGCACGCACGAACCAACGAACATTTATCCACGAAGAATCATTCTATTAAGTGTGTCCGAAACCTTGCAGTTATTGAAAGTCATGTCACGCGAAAACACCCGCGAAAAATTAAAAGCTGCGTGTTTAGCAGCACGGAAACATTTTTCTAAATCCAGTCATTGGAAGTACTCCCTATTAATCCATGGACTTTGGTATCCGATGGTAGGATTTCCTTAATTTTCTGTATACTAATAATCACAATAAATTTTATGTCTTTCTTTGTGTGTTTGTGGGGGGTTGAGTGGGTTCTCTAATTCCACATAGTCCCCCCTGTAATATTTAGGTTTTCTATGAACGCAATGAAGAGCTTTCGTTTTCTTTAAAAGCAATTGCTTGATTCCCCGCTGGCGTTTCAGTAGCTTATCTTTTCGAAGACTGCAATATATAGATAAACTGCCATGGGTAATTTTTACCATATTGTGTAAGTAAACATATGAATAAATTACTTCATATATCTATAAGCTGGGTTCATCTAACTTATGGACATTTGATAAATGTCAGTAATAAAATGACAATTTAATTATCAAATTGGTAAGTCACGAAGTTATAGTTATAATATGTGGTTTGGCAGTGTGCCTAGTGCGCCAATGGAATATGATAATTCACACACATTATAACTGGGAAAAGAGAGAGATAGGGGAGAGGGAGAGGGAGAGAAAGAGAGAGAGAGGGGGAGGGAGAGAGCGAGAGAGCGAGAGAGAGAGAGAGAGAGAATGAGAGAGAGAGAGAGAGAGGGAGGGAGGGAGGGAGGGGGGGATAGAAAGAAAGAAAGAGAGAGAGAGAGAGAAAGACAGGCAGACAGACAGAGAGGGGGGGAAGGGAGAGAAAGAGAGAGAAAGAAAAAAGAGAGAGAAGGAAGGAGAGAAAGAGAGAGAGAGACACAGAGAGACATAGAGAGACAAGGAGATGCCTTATTCATCTAAACAAAAACAAAATTCAAACGAAAATACGAGTATGATTTTAGTCACTGATAGTCAATAGTCGATCAAATATCTTTGGAAAAAGGTTTTCTACTGAAGATCAAAACAAACAAAAGTAGAATGATATCGAAACAATAATATGATAAACGATTAAAATGAAAATTGTTTCTTTTCTTGAGACCTTTACCAATCTGTCTGTTTTTCGGCCATCTGTCTGTTCGTTCATTTATAGCTGTCTTCTCATCAATAAAATTGTATAACATGTCATTTAGATATCATTCCTTCTTCGTTAT
>BOPN01007424.1:15000-42500 GCA_017312705.2 Penaeus japonicus | reverse complement strand
ATCGATTTTCCCTCAGGAACCTTAAGGGAAGATTTTGCTGTGTGAGGTTTGCGTGTTTCTAATTCCACTACAATATCTAACCAGGGAGCGAGTGATTTTCATTGTTCTGCATCTGGATTGACTGTAGTCATTACTCGCCTGGTGTGAGGACTGGTTTTCAGATCATCTGTCGGCTATAAGGAATTCATTAATTGACAGGCAGTGGAATAAAACAGTTGAACGTTTGATTCATCTAGGGTTAGTTCAGACAGGATTAGTTAGCTTAGATTTCAGCATGTCAGTGAACAGGGACGAGAGCTGTCGCATTAAAACGTATTAGTTGTTGTACTGTAAGAAAATCGTGCCATCGACTTCCGCGGTATTAGAACGGCGCACTAACCAACTGAGATAACTTACTTTGATATCGTCCATTTAGCTTACCATTTTCAATCAAAACATTTTATTGTCTGCATATATATGTATGTGTGTGTGTTTATACATATATGAATATCATTATCATCAGCTTGTATCATTCCACTACAGGACGTATGCTAATCGTTTCCAGTCATTCCAGTCTTGCGTCCTGTTTCTGCTTTGTCTCCTGAATTTCTTTATTTCTTCGGCTCTCCTGTCTATGGTCTTTCTCTTGGTCTCCTTGTGTTAGATATTCTACGTTCCATTGCCTTGTTTGATAACATGCTGTCCTGTATGCATGACTTACCCACTGCTTCTTCCTTTAATGTTCTTAAGTACGAATATAACTTCTACTTTGATCTGTTCTTTAACGCATGTTGTTCTTTTCTATGTAGACAGAATAGCAAAGAACCTCATATGTTATTATGTGTACCAAAGACACTTTAACATAAAAAAAATCTTTGTTTTAACTTAGTTTCTCAGGATGCATTTGCTTGTGTGTATTGCTTCTGCCACTTCGTCCTGTACTTGACTGTTGAACATGGCTTTCTTCTTTTTCCTGTTCATCCAATTTTCAGATTTTCCTTTTTCAAACTGATTGATAATAGTTGTAGCTCTTTTATTGACTCGCTGAAAAGAACCATGTCTTTCGTAAACTTTAGATTGCTTAAATGTTCGTCCCATAAATGATCGTCCCTGTTCTCTCTAGCTCCTTGAGTATTTCCACAAATACCTCCTTTCTCCCCAGCTACCTGATAAAAAAAGAAGTTGACAAGCAATTATAGAACAGCGTAGAATGCGCTTGTCGTTTACCCTACGGAATTAACGATGATACATATGAAGGTGTCTTGTCATAAACGAAGGTTATATATATATATGTGTGTGTGTGTGTGTGTGTGTATGTGTGTGTGTGTGCGTATATATATATGCATGTATGCATATATGTACTATACATTTTTATATACATATATACATATATATACACGAAAATATATCTGTATCTCTTTATCTGTTAATCTATCCATTTATCCATCCATTTATCTATTTGGGTATATATAATAATCTATATATCACTGTCACTCTCTTTCTCCCTCCCTCTCTCTCTCTCGCTTGCTCCTCCCCCTAATGACCGTGGCCTCCAATTGGTAGTTACGTCTAAGAGGCTGACTGTTGATAAGTCAATTCGAATTGGTCCTGCCATCTGAGGGCATGCCATCGAACTGCGGTTATGATGGTTTCTTTCGGTTACGACGTGCCTACGATATTGTATTTTTTCTCAGAGCATGGGAGATTTATGACCTCGTAAGGACATTTTACCTTACGAGAGCGTAACCCGCTGCGAGGTCTTAAACTGCTAGAGTTTAAGATTAAGCTTTGATAAACGATTAATCAAGCAGCCAGTCCATATACTATATATATATATATATATATATATATATATATATATATATGCATATATATGTATGTATATATCTGTTTATCTTTCTATCTACCCATCTATATATACTCTTTCTCTCATACATACAAATAATGAAAGAAAAAGTACACTAAAAGGCACGAAAAGAGAGAAAAAAAATAGAAGAAGGCGTTAGAGTAGATCTTATATAATATACATGGCAAATTGCGGTGGTAAAGCTAGCCAATTTTTTTTAGCAAATGTCTTAACGAATTTTAAACGCCGAAAAATACAAGAACGATTTTAAATCATAGAAAAGAAAATACAGGAGGGCTTCCTGTCAGTAATCTAAAAAGTATTCACAAAAGTTATTACAAAATCATCTCTGATATATTGATACAAAACAGCCTAGGGAGCATACGGTCTTTCGCAATGGATTTTCGACAACAGGGGCCGGATACTCAAAATTCTTGCAGTTTAAGACGTCGCAGTGGGTTACGCTCTCGTAAGGCACGATGTCCCTACGAGGTCGCAAATCTCCCATACTCAGAGAAAAAATAAAATCTCGCAGGCACCTCGTAACCGAAAGAAAACATCATAACCGTAGTTCGATGGGATGCCCTCAGATGGCGGGACCGAATTGACCAATCAACAGTCAGCCTTTTAGACGTAACTACCAATTGGAGGCCACGGTCATTACGGGGAGGATCAAGCGAGAGAGAGAGGGAGGGGGAAAGAGAATGACAATGATATATAGATGATTATAAATACATAGATAGATAGTTGGATGGATCGAGGGACAAATAAATAGACAGATAGAGAGATATAGATATATATGTATATATAAATGTATATGTATGTTTGTATATATAATATATATATATATACATATATATATATGTGTGTGTATATATATATATATATATATATATATATATATATATATATATATATATATATATATATATATATATATATATATATACTACCTTCGTCTAAGACAGGACGCTTTCATTTCCCAAAGCTCTATCATGTATTCAACATGTATTGTCGGTAACTCCATAGGGTAAACGACGAGCGCATTCTCTGTCCTATAATTGCTTGTTATCTTCTTTTTATCAAATGGCTTGGGAGGTTGGGGATATTTGTGATATACAGAAGCAATATAAATTGATATGATGCCCAATACTATGTATAAGACAGTCAATAAAACATAATCTATACAAATTTCGCTTGCATAAGTCGGAACTAGCACGACTTATTTCCGGGTTCATACAGGTACGAGAGCTCGGGACCACCCTTAAGTTACGAGATGACGGTTAAAAGTTTTGAGTATGACCCTCGGAGCTATAGAAATGGTATAGAAAAATTAGAAAGACTTCAAAGAGCAGCTACATGAGATATGAGCTACGAAGATACATTAAATTATATATATATATTCCGCAATCTGTAGGACTAACTGCTTTTAAGGAGAAAAGAAAACGTGGCTATGTGATAACGCTGTACAAGAATGTTGCAGGAACAGTTCAGTTAAACAAGGATGGCTATATTTCTGAACGAGAGAGAGGTCACAGTAAAAATCAGTAAAAAATTTAAAAGTAAAGAGAATCAATAAACATGTTACAAGAGTAAGCTCTCTAGACAGAAACATGGAATAATGGAATAATAACACAGACGCTCAGAAGTATACGGTGTATGCATACTGCAGGTGATTTTTCCCAATAGATTCCCTGGGATAACACAGATGAATAATAATTAGTCCTCAGATGTTCTTCTATATGTGATTCGATGTAAGATCCAGCAAAATCGAAAACTAAACTTCACCTAACCTAAATCAAGTTTGGATAAACAAAGACTTCAAAGAGCAGCTACAAGAGATATGGGCTAGAAAGGGTTTTTCTGCAGTCTATAGGTCTAACTGCTTTGGAGGAAAAAAATGAAAACGGGGCGATATGATTACGCTGTACAAGAATGTTGCAGGAACAGTTCATTAAACAAGGATGATTTTATATTTTTGAACGAGTGAGAGGTCACGGTAAAAATGCCAAAAGTAAAGAGAACCGATAAAAATGTTAAAAGATTAAGCTCTCTAGACAGAAATATGGAACAACGGCCCTCAAAACGTACTATGTACCAGAAATGTGCCTCATCTTAAAAAAATGTAGGAGAATCTTAAATCAGCAGACGGGACTTTCTCTCCCGTATTGAAACAACTAAGTAATAACACACACGAACAGAAGTATACTGAGTATGCATACTGCAGGTGATATTTCCCAATAGATTCCCTGGACACTGGAATACCACAGATGAATAATATACTGAGAACTAGAATCGTGCGGTTAAAAGTTCCATTTCCCAATTAAATTGATCTAGATTTAATTAAATATTTATTGATAAAAAATACATTTTTAAGATGTCCTGATAGACTTTTCTACAAGTATATATATATATATATATATATGAGGATAAGAATGTGGCATTTGGATATCTTGTACATAGCACGGGGATAAGAAGGGAAATGCCGAACGCAATTGGTATGCGAAAGCGATATATATATATAGATAGATAGATATATGTATATATGTACAATGTACACACACACACACACACACACACACACACACACACACACACACACATATATATATATATATATATATATATATATATATATATATATATATATATATATATATATATATATATATATAGACATATATATGTATACATGTACATTTGTACATATACAAAACTCACTAATGAACAGAGCGCGATGCTAGACTAACTTAGGAATCAATTGCGTGTTTCACGTGCCGGATGGAGGTCATCAACTGAATTCGAAAACGCTATATTGGATGAGAAATCTTCTAATCTGGTCGAGAGAAAATTGTCGGAATCCCAGTGAAACACGAGAATACCTGATTTGAATCTGAGTACTGAGTGGGGTATGGATGACCATATGACGTTTTTAGTGAACAATTGTTCATGACATATATGTATAAATGTTTCATGGTTACATATATATACATATGAGTATGTATGTGTGTGTGAATGTGTTAATGTGTGTGCCTGTTCACACATACACACAAATTTATATACATATTGCGTATGATGTTATCTAATCCTTAGACGCCGAAATTCGGCAGGTCCTTATCATGGTTAATGCAAGAAGTTAGTTATTTGTAAGTCGATTGGAGATACGTGGCTATCAGTAACTATCATATCAACTCATTCTGAAAAAATAAAGTCGATCATGGTGATAGGTTATAGCTTTCAGGTCATTTCAGTAAAATATAGTTAGAATCTTATACTAGAACTTAGTGAAGATATAGAGGCCTGTTAGCTCAGTTGGTTAGAGCGCCGTGCTAATAACGCGGATGTCGAGGGTTCGATCCCCTTACGGGCCATGGCTAATTCTTTTGAGCCTGTTCATTAACACGCTAATTTATCAGACTCTGTTGCCGACAAAATACCTGAGCCATGAGCGATGGCACTCTAACAGCACGGAGGTTCTTCAGCGTAACTGTAGCTTTACCCAAGGTCTATCCCGGCTTTACCTACGTTCTTTTTCCCGGACTATTACCTTTACGGATATTCATGTCAAGAGGAGCTTACCATTAGGCCTGATATTCTTCTATATGTAGTTTGATGTAAGATCTAGCAAGATCGAAAGCCAACTTATATGTTTATAAATACATACCTATGTATATACATATACATGCATTGATGCACACAGTATATTCGTTAGGTAGGTTGTCCCATTACTGATCTATATCTATATCTATATATCTGTTTAGTTACCATCTACCTATATCTATTTATACATCTATCTGACATTTATTTATTTATGTATGAGTCTATCTATATTTATATTTTTACCTATATAACAGTTTATCCACTTTTATCTATTTATGTATTTGTTCATTTTTTTGTTCTTCTTTCTAAATAGATATATAGATAGATGAATAAATAAGTACATACACATATATGCATTCATACATACATACATACACACACACACACACACACACATATATATATATATATATATATATATATATATATATATATATATATATATATATAATATACTCACACACTGCCGACATCTACATTTGCGGTAATTGCAAATGAACGTAACTGATACAAAAATGTGCATATACCGGATACTTTCTATTTAACTGTAATAACTTTCGTGTATCTTCATTAACACGCCAACTTATCAGCTTCTTTTGCTGATGAAATACTAGAGTTTAGAACGCCGGTACTGTAACAACACGGAGGTTCAGATCCGTTGGCAACGCTTCATGCCCAGCCATTTCTATGTTTAGCATAACGAGAGATTTACTCAGGGTCTATCCCGGCTTTACCTGTGTACATACGACCAATTAAACCCTAACTTATTGCTATAGACTTTTCTATCGCCAGGCCTCTTAATTAATGTGCGGGGCATCTAATCATTTCACCATACTTCTCACACAGCCGCTTATACGCCCATGTTTAGAGTACCAACAGACATATACACATGCCCACACGCACACGTATACACACACACGTACACATACACGTACACACATGCACACACACATGTACACACACATACACACACATGTACACAAGCACATACACATATGTGTGTATATATACATATACATATATATGTATATATATGTATATATAAATCTATATATACATATATACACACTTATACATGTATATGTATATATATATACATATATATATACATTTATATACAAACACTGAAAAGCTTCACATATATGGAATATACATGCTCTCAGGATGCATTAGTATAGTATTTCATCATACTAAAAAACTGAAATAACTGAATAGAGAAAGGAAATGATCTGGGGGGCGGACATGAAGGCAAGAAACATTTACACAGGTGACATTGTTTCTGTAGTCAATGGATTCTTTGCAAAATATGACCACTATAAGGCCGAGTTTTGACTGCAGCAATGGTGTGTAGCCCCCACCCTAAGAAAAGGGTATAGACAAATTAGAAGACTTCTAGAGCAGCTACAAGAGATATGAACTAGAAAGAGCATTTTCTGGAGTCTATAGGACTAACTGCTTTGGGAAGAAAAAAGAAAAACGGGGCGAGCACTGATTCCCATGCTGTACACAGAATGTTGAAGGACAGTTCATTGTTAAACATGGATGATTTTATTTTTCAACAAATAGAGAGAGTCCACCAATAAATGCCAAAAGTAAGAGAACCGATAAAAATGTTAAAGAGCTCTCTAAGACAGAAATGTGGAATAATGGAACCACGCGGCCTCAAAACATGCAAATGTACCATAAATGTGAATCTTAAAGAATTGTATGAGAATCTAAAATTAGCAGATGGGACTTTCTCTCGCGTATTAAAACTAATAACACACACGAACAGAAGTATACTGAATATGCATACTGCAGGTGGTATTTCCCAATAGATTCCCTGGACACTGGAATACCACACATGAATAACATGCTGAGTACTAGAATCGTGCGGGTAAAAGTACCATTTCCCAATTCAATTTATGTAGACTTGATAAAATATGGAGGTCATCAGCTGAATTGCAAAACGCTAAATTGAATGAGAAATCTTCTAATCTGTGCGAGAGAAAATTGTCGGAATCCCAGTGAAACAAGAGAATACCTGATTTGAATCTGAGTACTGAGTGGGGTATGGATGACCTTATGACGTTTTTAGTGAACAATTGTTCAAGACATTTATGTGTAATTGAGACTGAATAACTGTTTCATGGTTTTCATTTCTTAAATGGTATAAATTAGAGGTGCACACACATATATATACATACATATATATACATATGAGTATGTATATGTGTAAATGTGTGTGCCTGTTCACACATACACATATATATATGCATATTGCGTATGATGTTACCGAATGCTTAGACACCGAAATTCGTCTAAGAATTATCATGTTTAATGCAAGAAGTTAGTTATTTGTAAGTCGATTGGAGATATGTAGCTATCAGTAGCTATCATCTCAACTCATTCTGAAAAAATAAACGCAGTCAATCATGGTGATAGGTTATAGCTTTCAGGTCATTTCAGTAAAATATAATTAGAATCTTATACTAGAACTTAGTGAGGATATAGAGGCCTGTTAGCTCAGTTGGTTAGAGCGCCGTGCTAATAACGCGGATGTCGAGGGTTCGATCCCCTTACGGGCCATGGTTAATACTTTTGAGCCTGTTCATTAACACGCTAATTTATCAGGCTCTGTTGCCGACAAAATACCTGAGCCATGAGCGGTGACACTCTAACAGCACGGAGGTTCTTCAGCGTGACTATAGCTTTACCTAGGGTCTATCACGGCTTTATGTACGTTCTTTCTCCCGGCCTATTAACTATATGGATATTCACGTCAAAAAATAGCTCCTCAGAATTAGTCCCCAGATGTTATTGTGCTTTGATGTAAGATCCAGACAGATCGAGAGTCAACTTCACCTATCCTAAATTAAGCTTGGATAAACAAAACCTACACTTCTGTAATTCAATCTTATTTTGCCTATCCTCATACAACCGCGCACACGAAGACATCACGAAACAAAAGCCTTACCTTAAGGTTATGAGGAGACACTTACCTAACCTTCATAAACGTCTCAGATGGTCGCTTATCCGCCCATGTCTAGAGTACATAGCGACCCATACAGACATATACATTTAATAGAATCTAAAAAAATATATATATTTTTTTTTCGGTTGTCAGTTTAATATCACACAACTATAGATATACCTCACATCAAACGGCTTATATATTATGAGTTCGCTTTGTGATCGCTACGTGTGTGTGTGTGCGTGTACATGTGTGTGTGTGTGTGTGTGTGCATGTGTGTACGTGTGTTCGTGTGCGTGTACTGTACGTGTGCGTGTGTGCATGTGTGTGTGTGTGTGTGTACATGTGTGTGTGAGTTGCTTGGTACTCTAAACATGGGCGTATAAGCGGCTGTGTGAGAAGTATGGTGAAATGATTAGATGCCCCGCACATTAATTAAGAGGCCTGGCGATAGAAAAGTCTATAGCAATAAGTGAGGATTCAATTGGTCGTATGTACACAGGTAAAGCCGGGATAGACCCTGAGTAAATCTCCCGTTACGCTAAACATAGAAATGGCTGGGCATGAAGCGTTGCCAAGGGGTCTGAATCTCCCTTTTGTTACAGTACCAGCATTCTAAGCTCTGGTATTTCATCAGCAAAAGAGCCTGATCGAAGGTATATGCACATTCCTGTATCAGTTACGTTTATTTGCAATTACCGCAAAGGTAGATGTCTTAAGGTCCTATAGGCCCCTCTATTAATGATATATTATATATATATACATATATATCTATATATATGTATGTGTGTATGTATGAAGGCATGTATGAGTATGTACTTATTTATTAATCTATCTATTTATCTATTTAGAAAGAAGAATAAAAATATGAACAAATACATAGATAGAAAAAAATTGATATACTGTTATATAGATAAAAAAATAAATAAAGATATACTCATACATAATTAAATAAATGATAGATATAGATATAGGTAGATGGGTAACTAAACAGATATATAGATATAGATATAGATTAGTAATGGAACAACCTACCTAACGAATATACTGTGTGTATCAATGCATGCATATGCATATACATAGATATGTATTTATACACATATAAGTTGGCTTTCGATCTTGCTAGATCTTACATCAAACTACATATAGAAGAATATCAGGCCTAATAGTAAGCTCCTCTTGGCATGAATATCCGTAAAGGTAATAGTCCGGGAAAAAGAACGTAGGTAAAGCCGGGATAGACCTTGGGTAAAGCTACAGTTACGCTAAAGCTCCTCCGTGCTGTTAAAGTGTCATCGCTCATGGCTCAGGTATGTTGTCGGCAACAGAGCCTGATAAATTAGCGTGTTAATGAACAGGCTCAAAATTATTAGCCATGGCCCGTAAGGGGATCGAACCCTCGACATCCGCGTTATTAGCACGGCGCTCTAACCAACTGAGCTAACAGGCCTCTATATCCTCACTAAGTTCTAGTATAAGATTCTAATTATATTTTACTGAAATGACCTGAAAGCTATAACCTATCACCATGATTGACTGCGTTTATTTTATTTTATTTTTTTCAGAATGAGTTGATATGATAGTTACTGATAGCCACGTATCTCCAATCGACTTACAAATAACTAACTACTTGCATTAAACAAGACAATGACCTGCCCAATTTCGGAGTCTAAGGATTAGACAACATCATACGCAATATGTATACATATATATACATATATACATATAAATATATATGTGTGTGTGTGTTGTGTGTTGTGTGTGTGAAACGGCACACACATTCACACACATACATACTCATATGTATATACATGTATGTATATATGTGTGTGTGTGTGTGTGCACCTCTGATTTCTACTATTTAAGAAATGAAAACCATGAAACAGTTATTCAGTCTCGTTTATACATAAATGAGTTGATATGATAATTACTGATAGGTACGTATCTCCAATCGACTTACAAAATAACTAATTTCTTCCACTAACCATAATAATGACCTGCCCAATAACTGCGTCTAAGGATTAGATAACATCATACGCAATATGTATATATGTGAGTGTGTGTGTATGTGTGAATAGGCACACACATTCACACATTCACACACATACATACTCATATGTCTATATATGTATGTATGTATATGTGTGTGTGTGTGCACCACTAATTTCTACTATTCAAGAAATGAAAACTATGAAACAGTCATTGAGTCATACATGTTATGATTCAAATCAGGTAATTTCTTGTTTCACTGGGATTCCGACAATTTTCTCAATCAAAGTAGCGTTATTGTAAGTCAGCTGATGACCTCCATCCCGAACGTGAATGAAACTAGATTCCTAAATTCGTCTAGCATCGCGTTCTGTTCATTAGTGAGTTTTCCATATGTAAAAATGTACATATATATATATATATATATATATATATATATATATATATATATATATATATATATATATATATGCACATTCTACATATATACATATATCTATATATATATATATATATATATATATATATATATATATATATATATATATATATATATATATATATATATATATATATATATATATATATATATATATATATATATATATATATATATATATATATATATACTTGTAGAAAAGTCTATCAGCACATTTAAAAGAAATATATTTTTTACCAATAAATATTTTGTTAAATCTACATAAATTTGATTGGGAAATGGAACTTTTAACAGCACCATTCTTGTTCTCAGCATGTTATTCATCTGTGGTATTCCAGTGTCCAGGGAATCTATTGGGAAATATCACCTGCAGTATGCATACTCAGTATACTTCTGTTTGTTTGTGTTATTACTTAGTTATTTCAATATGGGAGAGAAAGTCCCATCTGCTAATTTCAGATTCTTATACAATTCTTTAAGATGATGCACATTTCTGGTGCACAGTACGTTTTGAGGGCCGTTGTTCCATTATTCCATATTTCTGTTTAGAAAACATTTAACATTTTTATCGGTTCTCTTTACTTTTGACTTTTTTACTGCGATCTCTCACTCGTTCAAAAATATAAAATAATCCTTGCTTAACTAAACTGTTCCTGCAACATTCTTGTACAGCGTAATCATGTCGCCCCGTTTTCCTTTTTCCTCCAAAGCAGTTAGTCCTATAGACTGCAGATGATACACTTTCTAGTTCATATCTCTTGTAGCTGCTCTTTGAAGTATTTGTATATATATATATATATATATATATATATATATATATATATATATATATATGTATATATATATTTATATATACATTTATACAAATATATACATATATATGTATATGTATATATACACACATATGTGTGTATGTGTGTGTGCGTGTACATGTGTGTGTGTGCATGTGTGTATGTGTGTACATGTGTGTTTTTACGTGTGTGTATGCATGTGCGTGTGTGCATGTGTGTGTGAGTCTCTTGGTACTCTTGGATAAGCGGCTGTGTGAGAAGTGTAGTGAGCTGATGCTTCAGCTCCCTTCGGCCGATCTCGCCTCTGTGTCGGGCTCCTACCCAGATTCCCGAGTTATTCATGGCGCCAGGACGTCAGGATCCTGTCAGAGACGAAGGCGAAGATGCAGAGGAACTTCCTGCAGGAGGCGCTGACAGAGGATCCAGACGCCCTGGACGAGATGCTGTTTTACTGGCTGAGGAGGAGGATGACTTTTTTCCATACCCATATGAAGCAGGTTGTCAAGATCACCAAAGTCAATATGAAAACGGACTTTTATTTTGGATACTGGCGACGGAAAATTCCGTTTGGGTTGTTGGCGCCAAAGTCTTGTTGGCTAGTCCACGTAATTTTTATTGCTTTTACATTTAAAATCATGTATATATGTTAAGTTCCTTTTATTTCCATAAGATGTATTATGTAATTTTATGTTAAACCTCCCATTTTTAAATCTATCAAAAAAGTACAATGTAAAGAAACGACAAGAAAAGCCTTAACGTCTTTAAGAGCAGACGAAAATTACTAGTAAAACGAGTCTTGCTGCGCAGACTCGACGAAACAAGGTTGGCGCACGACCTTGTTGGTATAAAAGGTCGGGTCAACGACCTTAGGGTAGTTGCACAGTACCCTGGCTCAGTGTGTTACGGTCGGTCTTTCCTTCAGAAAGCCGACATTTTTTTTAACGGATTTTTATTCTTGGCTTTCTTTGTTCGCACTTGTTGGAGACCGAGCATTTGTACAGGTATTTTTTATCTATGTTTTTATTGAGATTGCTTTTATGGAGGTCTATTTTGTTTTATATGGCTATGATTTAATAATAACTTTGAAAACTGGCTTATGCTTTTATTTTCTCACGCTTTTTGTTTAAGAAGTTGAAAGTTTTGAAGAAACATATGATTATCCACTTTGATTATTTTTCTATTTCACTTTATTTTGCCTTTTTGTAGAAGCCAAGCATCCTTGTTTACGTGACATTAGAGTACAGTAGTGATTTTGATGCTTGAGCTTTTATTGAGTTTAATTATTAATGATGTCACTTACCTGGCGGAATTCATTTGGTGAATTAATGAAGTAATTAGTTATTATGTTGGTTTACGAACTATAATGATGACATTGGTGAAATCTCTGCCTTCTATGAATTCTACTCGTTTATATTTTTAGAGGAATGGCTTGTGTTGATTTCTGATTTAGTGAATTCAGTCGATGCAACACACCTCCAGACTTTCTCTTGGGTCAGGATAGATGGTTTCAGCTTTGGCCATGCTACTTGAACGTTGATACGCTACCACTTTTTAATTTATTTTAATTCTATCCTGCCCCTGACAACCGAACCCTTAATAACACTCTCGTGCCGAAACAGGAAGCGCGAGACTTGCTCTCACGCGGCTCCTACGGCCGCCCTTGGGATCCCATCCCCTACAGGGCATTTTTGGTGGCAGCGGTGGGATTTGAAAGTCTGTTTTTGCAGAGCTTATGGGCTACGCAATCTTGTGTTGTATGCTGGTACTCGCATTCCTATTTTCCAATGATTTTTAAGAGATTTCGCCAAATAACTTGAAGTTAAAGGTTATAAAGACTGGTGTAAAGTCAGCAATTAATTGAAAGGGTTTTTTCGAAAGAATAATAATTACATTGAAACATCAAGTGTTCATTTAGAGATTTGTGTGATTTTGATTTTGAATTTTGCCAGTTTTTATATCTTAACTTTCAGGAAATCTGTGTATGTTTTATATTTTTACGTGTTTTCTTGAATTTGTGTTGGTATTTTCAAAACTGACGTTTATAGTTGTTTGCTTTATTTTATCGGGTATTTTTGACATTAATCATGGTGAAACTTCGGAAAAGGAAGTCTCAGTCTGAACCATCGCAATT
Source organism: Penaeus japonicus (assembly GCA_017312705.2). NCBI lineage: Eukaryota > Metazoa > Arthropoda > Malacostraca > Decapoda > Penaeidae > Penaeus > Penaeus japonicus. Next base: position 28,772 of record BOPN01007424.1, on the reverse strand, counting down.
TGATCTTGATGAGGAGATTACTCTGGTTGATGAGGTCACTGAGTTAAGGGGGATGCTGAAAGAGTTGTCCAGTCAGATGGCACGTCTTGACAAACAGAGGGAGAAGGATCGTGAAGAAATGAAGGCAATGTTGGAGAAGTTAACACTGAATGTAAATGTCGGAGCTACTGCTAGGTCTTCTGAGCCTGAAGGTGCCACGGCACTCTCTCCTGTTAATGTGTCGCCCTCAGCAGGAGCTATTCCTAGGAGAACTGTACAAAGATCCCTTAGAAGGGACTTTTCTCCACCAGCCCTAACTCCAGTAACTCCTCACTTGCCTCGTGCTAATTTGGTGCAGCAGAATGCAGCACCTTCTCCTGTTAGACCACCAGTAATGCCTCGCACAGCTTTCACTCCTCCAATAGTTCAACCACGTGCAACATCCCAACCGACCTATGTTGTAGTCTCTGATCGTGATAGTATCAGTAAGTTTAAAGCTGAAGCGCCTGCTTCTCAGCCACTTCGAAGAAACCAGGAAGTGGAGGGATGGATCAGGCAGTTAGAAAATACCATTAAGCCCGCAACTGATGAGGCTTTGATTCGTGCTGCAAAGGCAAATTGTAGAGGGCAGGCTGATATAATCGTCAATTCACCAATCTTTGATGACATCCACACATGGTCTGATTTTCGCCAAAAGATACGGCAAAAATTTAGGGGAACATGTTCTGCCTCGGACTTCTTTACACTTTTGTATGAAGTACGGATGATGGCTGGTCAAGCACCCTTAGATTTTCATTCTACCTTGGAGGGGATGGTCTATCAGGGTTACCGAGACCATCGGGAAGCAGTTGGCAACCCAGAGGCATTAATACGGAGGGTGTTTCTCCAAGGATTGCCGGGTTGGTTAAAGGAACTTCTTGCCCTAAAGGAAGGTGATTCTGTACAGTCCTTAGTTGAGGCTGCGCAAAGACTGTGGAATGCTCGAGTGGGCATAAGGAATGATGATGAGCCACCTAAGCTCCATGCAGCACCTTGCAGGGGAGAAATTGCGGAAGTCTCACGGATACCTCCACGTCCTATACGTCGGAGAGATCAACCTTCTACTCTAGTTGCTAGGTGTCGTCGAGAAGGCCATTTTCGTAGAGAGTGCCCCTTTCAGAACACCCAGAGTGGAGGCTCCAGCCACCTCTGGTTATCGGAAGGCCAAAACAGGGCCTATTTCCGAGAGCCACCGCAATATACCTCCAGGCGAACGACAGTTGATCGAGGCTACCGGTCCAGACAGTGACTTCGAGTAATGATATTGTTGCACAAGGACCTTGTGGGAGACCTCTTGTCAAGGTCAGAGTTCATGGCATTCCTGTGACAGCTTTTGTGGACACTGGATCTGAAGTCACTCTCTTGAAATTGGAAAATGCCCGTCCATAACTCCAAAGAGAATTCATCACCAAGTACGTGGACTTCGGGGTGTCAGGTCTAAATCTTCGAAGCCACTTCTGAATGGGATGTGGAGCTTTCCTTGGGAAACGGCAGAAAAGATACGGCAGTGCCATCACAGGATGTGTGGGTGGAAAGTGTTGATTTCCAGGGAAATCTTGATTGGAATGGATTTTCTGAGAAGATTTTGCTACAGGCTAGTACATAATCATAGCCCTCAGAAGACATACCTGAGACTTGGAGGAGTGACTCTCCCTGTTGCCTACACTGAAGGACCTTCATTGGGTATCACCAGTGTATTAGAGTACATTCCGCCTGAACATAGCCAGAAGCTTGCCGTTAGGAGGACCACCCAATGCCCATCACGTAGTGGTCGGTATGTCACTGTGACTATTCCTGAACGTTTTAATAACATGGAAGTTATCATCGAGGGAGCCACAGATAAAATCATTGTGCCTCGGACGGTGATTATACCCAAAGATGGAGTAGCTTCTGTTTGGGTTTTGAATGGTGGAACACGTCCTGTATGCTTGAAGAATGGCACGCATGTTGCAACTGGTCAATTGTGCACAGTGATGAAGTTACAGGACCAGTCTAAGGAGCCCAATGCAAGCTTGGAACAGGCACAAAGGAACCAAGCGACAAAGCCTCACTGCAAAGAAGAATTTGAACCAGTGGACGATGATGTCCTTGACCCGCATTTCAGTTTTGATGAAGAGGATGAGTTTGATCTTGCTTTTGGTCAGTTGGACTTTGGATATGACGATAATGATTTCGTTGTATTCCCTGAAACGAGCCTAGATGATCCTCCAGAGGTGTCAGTGTTGACATCAGTCGATGATAAGGACTCAGCTGAACCAGACCTAAGTCATTTACCTGATAATCAGCGTCATGATATCCTTGCATTACTGGCTAATTATCCACGGTTATTCAGTGGAGACAAGTTCTCTATAGGTACTATTGCCAGGTATCCAGCACCACATCCCTGCACATGGAACCAACAGCTCTCTATGCCCGTCAATAGTCTACCCGAGTCGGTCGAAGCGGAAAACTAGACAAGGAGTGTGATAGCCTTGCTTGATGCAGGTGTCATTGAGCCCAGCACATCACCTTGGCTCTCTCCTGTTGTTCTTGTAAAGAAGAAGGATGGCACAGTGCGATTCTGTGTTGACTACCGACAGCTCAATTCTGTTACAATAGCAGATACCTATCCTCTACCAAGGATTGACGAACTGGTTGATGAATTGAGGGATACAGCAGTATTCTCCCTGCTCGATAGTCGGAGTGCTTACTGGAGTATCCCAGTGGCACCAGAGGATAGGCCTAAGACAGCCTTCAGCGATGGTTATCGCCTCTTTCAATGGCGTCGTATGCCTTTTGGTCTCTCCACAGCCCCAACAACTTTTCAAAGAACTATGAATGCTGTACTAAGTCCAGTTCTGGGCAGGCATACTTTAGCATATCTTGACGACATTGTGATTTACAGCAAAAATTTTGAAGAACACTTCCACCATCTAAAAGAAACCTTAGATATCCTCGATTGTGCTGGATTCAAACTCAATGTAACCAAATGTGAGTTTGTTGTGCAAAATTTTAGGTTTCTTGGGTTCCGTGTCACGCCAGATGGGATTTTACCGGACCCTGATAAAGTTCGAGCCATCTCAGAGATGCCACCTCCAAAGACAGTTAGGGGTGTGCGGAGATTCTTGGGAGCTTCCGGATTTTTCCGAAGGCATGTTCCTAATTATGCCAAATTGGCTATTCCACTGACCCAGCTGATAAAAAAGGAACAAAAATTTAGGTGGACTAAAGAATGCCAAGAAGCATTTCAGGCACTTAAAGATGCTTTGATTAACGCACCAGTGTTGCAGAAGCCCAACTTTGATCTGCCATTTGAAATCCATACCGATGCATCCCAAGTTGCCATTGGAGGTTGTTTGATGCAACGAGAAGATCAGAATCCACCACATGCTATAGCTTATTTTAGCAGGAAGCTGAGAGGCCCAGAGACGCGGTATTCTGCCACAGATGCTGAAGCACTTGCAGTTGTTGAGAGTGTACGGGCTTTTGACCCTTATGTTTTTGGCCATAAGTTTACAGTTTACACTGACCATCGACCTTTGTGTTTTGTATTTACCAAAACAACTAAGTCCCCACGAATGTCTAGGTGGGCTTATGAACTTTCAGGCTATACATTCAAGATCCTGTACAAGCCTGGTACCTCCCATCACGTACCAGATATGCTTAGCCGAAACGTTGCTTCTGTGTGTATGTCTGATCCCGACCCAAAGACGATGCGGTCTGAACAACTGAAAGATCCAATGTGGCATGACATTGTAGCATACTTAGAAGAAAAAGCTGTTCCTCAGAGGAAACCACCACTCCCTCTGGATGAATTCGAGCTTCAGAATGGAGCCCTTTATCATGTAAGAACACTGCCTGATAGAGTTGTGAGTCAGCTTGTTGTGCCAAGACAACTTCGCAGAAGTGCTATAAAGTTAGCACACTCATCACCCTTAGCCGCTCATCCTGGGGTTTACAGGACTTTTGTCAAGTTGAAGGACATGTTTTACTTTCCAAATATGCTCCGGCATGTGAAAGAATACGTGGCAGCATGTGAAGCATGCCAACGACGTAAGGGTAGTCCTAGAAAAGCTCCGTTAGCAGGTGCACCAGATGTATCGATTCCTCTTGAGAAAGTGAGTGCTGATCTTATTGAACTTGGGATATCCCAGGCAGGATATAGATACTGCCTAATCATCGTGGATCATTTGACTAGATATGTCCAGATTATCCCACTCAAGACTAAAGATGCAACCTCAGTGGCTGATGCTATGTTTAAGGAATTTGTTACTGTGTTTGGTCCTCCACGTCTCATACAAACAGATGGAGGGTCTGAGTTCAACAACCGTTTGTTCCAAGAATGTTGCCGTTTGTTGCAAATTAAAACAACTTTAACGACTGCCTATCATCCACAAGCTAACGGGATGGTAGAACGAACAAACCGGGTTGTAAAAGATGCAGTTGCTTCTCTTGCCAACACAGCACCAGGCAAGTGGGAACAGCTGATTCCTCAAGTGAGGCTAGCACTTAATAGTGCAATTCATCGGAGTACAGGAGACCAGCCTTTATACTTGATGACTGGCCACCATGGCCACTTTCCTGTTGGTCTCACTAATGACCTAGTCTACAAGTCCGAGGCATCCAAATCTTTCCATGACGCTCTCAGAATTGCTCGACAGGTAGCACTTGAGACTACGAAAACGGCAAGAGAGAGGTGGAAGCAGGACTATGATAGACAGGCAGCCATACCAAAGCCGCTTGAGGAAGGACATCTTGTACTTTACAGGAACCGTGTCCGTAAATATGGAGCTGACAAGTTGCTCAACCCACGATGGGCAGGGCCTGCACGTATACAGAAGAAAATTGGTCCTGTAACTTTCTTGCTGAAAGATGTCTCCCGTCCATTTTCCGAGAGACAGTGTCATATCAATGATCTTAAACCTTTTCGAGTCTTGGGTGAAGTCACTTACCCTGATCTCTATGATGAATATGGTCCAGATTATGTGGATCCACTGTTGGATGATGAGGCTGAGCCTGGAGTGATGCTGCTTGCATCCTGTCTTATCAGTCCTCAGTGATTGGTTGTAAATAAGTTTGTGTTTAAATTTTACTACTTTCTCTTAAAAGTTTATGTGTACTTGTACTGCGGATTTTTTTTTTATGTTTAAGCAATCATAAAGTTTTGTGGTCGATTAACTAAAACCGTTATAAGCCAGTCATTGCCAGTCTAAACATACTATGTGAAATCAAGCCATACTATCTCTTCAGGTTTTACCCAGCAATCTCAATGAACTAGATAAAGAATACATTCTTAATCAGTAGATGTCAACTTTTGTATTTCAAGTTGTAAATGAGCCCGTGCAACTCAGGGGTTTGGAGGGATTCTTTCTGTTCTCAGATTGTGAGCCAATGACCACACCCTGACCCATGCCGGTGATGTCCTATGATTGGAGAGACTCGTGGTGGATCTTGAAGCTGTGGCCGAGGATGCTGAGGCTATGCTTTGAGATGGGATCACATCAGATGAGCTACCAGTCCCTGGGACCGGTGTCGAGTCGTCTTGGACATAACCCCGTCAGAGGAGGACAATGAGGACCTGCTGGACTCTGGATGGCCGTGTCACACCCACGGGATGATGCAGAGGGAGCAGGAGGTCAACACCCTGGACTGTCGGGAGGACTTCACAGCTACCGTTATGAAGGAGGGTCAGGAAGAGCTTCGTCACGACGTTTCAATGTGCCCCTGTGACCTGCTGAGCTGAACCAGGAACGCCCTAGCAGAGGACGTGGGGAGGACTTGACAGGAGGAGCAGTTGGACTTCGAGGGCCAGCCAGATGAGACGCCGTGGACTTCGCTCTACTGGGCGGGGGAGGGGTTGTAGTGAGCTGATGCTTCAGCTCTCTTCGGCCGATCTCGCCTCTGTGTCGGGCTCCTACCCAGATTCCCGAGTTATTCATGGCGCCAGGACGTCAGGATCCTGTCAGAGACGAAGGCGAAGATGCAGAGGAACTTCCTGCAGGAGGCGCTGACAGAGGATCCAGACGCCCTGGACGAGATGCTGTTTTACTGGCTGAGGAGGAGGATGACTTTTCCATACCCATATAGGCTTGGAGTTGTCAAGATCACCAGTGTCTGAAAACGGACTTTTATTTTGGATACTGGCGACGGAAAATTCCGTTTGGGTTGTTGGCGCCAAAGTCTTGTTGGCTAGTCCACGTAATTTTTATTGCTTTTACATTTAAAATCATGTATATATGTTAAGTTCTTTTTATTTCTATAAGATGTATTATGTGATTTTATGTTAAACCTCCCATTTTTAAATCTATCAAATAAGTACAACATTAAAAAACGAAAAGAAAAGCCTTAACGTCTTTAAGAGCAGACGAAATTTGCTAGTAAAACGAGTCTTGCTGCGCAGACTCGACAGAAATATAAAAGGATTGTACTGACCTTGTTGGTATAAAGGTCGGGTCAAAACGACAGGGTGGATGCACAGTACCCTGGCTCAGTGTGTTACGGTCGGTCCTTCCTTCAGAAAGCCGACATTTTTTTTAACGGATTTTTATTCTTGGCTTTCTTTGTTCGCACTTGTTGGAGACCGAGCATTTGCAGGTATTTTTATCTATGTTTTATTGGGGTGCTTTTATGGAGGTCTATTTTGTTTTATATGGCTATGATTTAATAATAACTTTGAAAACTGGCTTATGCTTTTATTTTCTCACGTTTTTTGTTTAAGAAGTTGAAAGTTTTGAAGAAACATATGATTATCCACTTTGATTATTTTTCTATTTCACTTTATTTTGCCTTTTCGTAGAAGCCAAGCATCCTTGTTTGCATTGACATTAGAGTACAGTAGTGATTTTGATGCTTGAGCTTTTATTGAGTTTGGTATTAATGATGTCACTTACCTGGCGGAATTCATTTGGTGAATTAATGAAGTAATTAGTTATTATGTTGGTTTACGAACTATAATGATGACATTGGTGAAATCTCTGCCTTCTATGAATTCTACTCGTTTATATTTTTAGAGGAATGGCTTGTGTTGATTTCTGATTTAGTGAATTCAGTCGATGCAACACACCTCCAGACTTTCTCTTGGGTCAGGATAGATGGTTTCAGCTTTGGCCATGCTACTTGAACGTTGATACGCTACCACTTTTTAATTTATTTTAATTCTATCCTGCCCCTGACAACCGAACCCTTAATAACACTCTCGTGCCGAAACAGGAAGCGCGAGACTTGCTCTCACGCGGCTCCTACGGCCGCCCTTGGGATCCCATCCCCTACAGAAGTATGGTGAAATGATTAGATGCCCCGCACATTAATTAAGAGGCCTGGCGATAGAAAAGTCTATAGCAATAAGTTAGGATTTAATTGGTCGTATGCACACAGGTAAAGCCGGGATAGACCCTGAGTAAATCTCCCGTTACGCTAAACTTAGAAATGGCTGGGCATGAAGTGTTGCCAACGGATCTGAACCTCCGTGTTGTTACAGTACCAGCATTCTTAGCGCTGGTATTTCATCAGTAAAAGAGCCTTTTAAGTTGGCGTGTCAATGAAGATACACGAAAGTTATTACAGTTAAATAGAAAGTATCTGGCCCGTAAGGGGATCGAACCCTACGTACATATATATAAATATATATATATACATATATATATATATATATATATATATATATATATATATATATATATATATATATAATATACTCACACACAGGGAGGGCCTATAGACCCTGCCGACATCTACCTTTGCGGTAATTGCAAATGAACGTAACTGATACAAAAGCGTGCATATACCTTCGAAAAAAGCTGAGAAGGGTTCGATCCCCTTACGGGCCAGATACTTTTTATTTTAGTGCAATAACTTTCATGTATGTTCATTGACACGCCAACTTATCAGGCTCTTTTGCTGATGAAATACCAGAGCTAAGAACGCTGGTACTGTAACAAAACGGAGGTTCAGATCCGTTGGCAACGCTTCATGCCCAGCCATTTCTAAGTTTAGCGTAACGGGAGATTTATAAGTTATCGGCTTTACCTGTGTACATACGACCAATTGGTGCCCCCTTAGCGCTATAGACTTTTCTATCGCCAGGCTATCTGTAATATTGCCCGGGGCATCTATTATTGCACCATATTTCTCACAGAGCCGCTTATACGCCCATGTTTAGAGTACCAACAGACATATACACATGCCCACACGCACACGTATACACACACACGTACACAGACACGTACACACATGCACACACACATGTTCGCGCACACACACATGTACACACGCACATACACACATATGTGTGTATATATACATATACATATATATGTATATATTTGTATATATGTATATATAAATCTATATATACATATATACACACTTATATATGTATATGTATATATATATATATATATACATTTATATACAAACACACAAAAGCACACGCATATATGAATATACATATATAGAATGCATTAGTATAGTATTTCATCAAAGCTATAAAAAACTGAAATAACTGAATAGAGAAAGGAAATGATCTGGGGACGGACATGAAGGCAACCAACATTTACAGGTGACATTGTTTCTTTCAACGAGTCAGCAGATTAACTGCAAAAATATGACCACTATAAGGCCGAGTTTTGGCTACGCGGCAGTGGTGTATAGCCCCCACCTAAGAAAGGGTATAGACAAATTAGAAAGACTTCAAAGAGCAGCTACAAGAGATATGAACTAGAAAGAGCATTTTCTGGAGTCTATAGGACTAACTGCTTTGGAGGAAAAAAGGAAAACGGGGCGACATGATTATGCTGTACAAGAATGTTGCAGGAACAGTTCATTAAACAAGGATGATTTTATTTTTCAACGAATGAGAGGTCACAGTAAAAATGCCAAAAGTAAAGAGAACCGATAAAAATGTTAAAAGAGGAAGCTCTCTAGACAGAAATATGGAATAATGGAACAACGGCCCTCAAAACGTACTGTGTACCAGAAATGTGCATCTTAAAGAATTGTATGAGAATCTGAAATTAGCAGATGGGACTTTCTCTCGCGTATTAAAACTAATAACACACACGAACAGAAGTATACTGAATATGCATACTTCCCAATCTATTGGGTATTTCCCAATAGATTCCCTGGACACTGGAATACCACAGATGAATAACATGCTGAGTACTAGAATCGTGCGGGTAAAAGTACCATTTCCCAATTCAATTTATGTAGACTTAATAAAATATGGAGGTCATCATCTGAATTGCAAAACGCTAAATTGAATGAGAAATCTTCTAATCTGTGCAAGATAAAATTGTCGGAATCCCAGTGAAACAAGAAAATACCTGATTTGAATCTGAGTACTGAGTGGGGTATGAATGACCCTATGACGTTTTAAGTGAAACAGTTGTTCATGACATTTATGTGTAAATGAGACTGAATAACTGTTTCATGGTTTTCATTTCTTAAATAGTAGAAATTAGAGGTGCACACACATATATATACATACATATATATACATATGAGTATGTATGTGTGTGTTAATGTGTGAATGTGTGTGCCTGTTCCCACACACAGACACACATATATACATATTGCGTATGATGTTACCGAATGCTTAGACACCGAAATTCGTCTAAGAATTATCATGTTTAATGCAAGAAGTTAGTTATTTGTAAGTCGATTGGAGATACGTGGCTATCAGTAACTATCATATCAACTCATTCTGAAAAAATAAACGCAGTCGATCATGGTGATAGGTTATAGCTTTCAGGTCATTTCAGTAAAATATAATTAGAATCTTATACTAGAACTTAGTGAGGATATAGAGGCCTGTTAGCTCAGTTGGTTAGAGCGCCGTGCTAATAACGCGGATGTCGAGGGTTCGATCCCCTTACGGGCCATGGCTAATACTTTTGAGCCTGTTCATTAACACGCTAATTTATCAGGCTCTGTTGCCGACAAAATACCTGAGGCATGAGCGATGTCACTTTAACAGCACGGAACTGCTTTAGCGTGACTATAGCTTTACCTAGGGTCTATCACGGCTTTATGTACGTTCTTTCTCCCGGCCTATTAACTATACGGATATTCACGTCAAAAAAAAGCTCCTCAGAATTAGGCCCGTAGTAAAGAACCTGTGGGGTGGGGCGTCGGGAAAATGTGACGGGTGTCGGGTGTAGGACGTTGGATAAAATGTGACGGATAAATAAAATAAAATAGGTTAAATAAAATAAAATAGCAATAGACATTTTCTATTTTATTTTATTTATCCTATTTTATTTTATTTAACCTATTTTATTTTATTTATCCGTCACATTTTATCCACATTTTATCCAACGTCCTACACCCGACACCAGTCACATTTTCCCGACGCCCCACCCCACAGGTTCTTTACTACGGGCCTTAGTCCCCAGATGTTATTGTTGCTTTGATGTAAGATCCAGACAGATCGAGAGTCAACTTCACCTATCCTAAATTAAGCTTGGATAAACAAAACCTACACTTCTGTAATTCAATCTTATTTTGCCTATCCTCATACAACCGCGCACACGAAGACATCACGAAACAAAAGCCTTACCTTAAGGTTATGAGGAGACACTTACCTAACCTTCATAAACGTCTCAGATGGTCGCTTATCCGCCCATGTCTAGAGTGCATAGCGACCCATACAGACATATACATTTAATAGAATCTAAAAAAATATATTTTTTTTTTCGGTTGTCAGTTTAATATCACACAACTATAGATATACCTCACATCAAACGGCTTATATATTATGAGTTCGCTTTGTGATCGCTACGTGTGTGTGTGTGCGTGTACATGTGTGTGTGTGTGTGTGTGTGCATGTGTGTACGTGTGTTCGTGTGCGTGTACTGTACGTGTGCGTGTGTGCATGTGTGTGTGTGTGTGTGTGTGTGTGTACATGTGTGTGTGAGTTGCTTGGTACTCTAAACATGGGCGTATAAGCGGCTGTGTGAGAAGTATGGTGAAATGATTAGATGCCCCGCACATTAATTAAGAGGCCTGGCGATAGAAAAGTCTATAGCAATAAGTGAGGATTCAATTGGTCGTATGTACACAGGTAAAGCCGGGATAGACCCTGAGTAAATCTCTCGTTACGCTAAACATAGAAATGGCTGGGCATGAAGCGTTGCCAAGGGGTCTGAATCTCCCTTTTGTTACAGTACCAGCATTCTAAGCTCTGGTATTTCATCAGCAAAAGAGCCTGATCGAAGGTATATGCACATTCCTGTATCAGTTACGTTTATTTGCAATTACCGCAAAGGTAGATGTCGGCAGGGTCTATAGGCCCTCCCTGTGTGAGTATATTATATATATATACATATATATCTATATATATGTATATATGTGTGTATGTATGAAGGCATGTATGAGTATGTACTTATTTATTAATCTATCTATTTATCTATTTAGAAAGAAGAATAAAAATATGAACAAATACATAGATAGATAAAAATGGATATACTGTTATATAGGTAAAAAGATAAATAAAGATATACTCATACATAAATAAATAAATGTCAGATATAGATATAGGTAGATGGGTAACTAAACAGATATATAGATATAGATATAGATCAGTAATGGAACAACCTACCTAACGAATATACTGTGTGTATCAATGCATGCATATGCATATACATAGATATGTATTTATACACATATAAGTTGGCTTTCGATCTTGCTAGATCTTACATCAAACTACATATAGAAGAATATCAGGCCTAATGGTAAGCTCCTCTTGACATGAATATCCGTAAAGGTAATAGGGCGGGAAAAAGAACGTAGGTAAAGCCGGGATAGACTCAGGGTAAAGCTACAGTTACGCTGAAGAACCTCCGTGCTGTTAGAGTGTCACCGCTCATGGCTCAGGTATGTTGTCGGCAACAGAGCCTGATAAATTAGCGTGTTAATGAACAGGCTCAAAAGTATTAGCCATGGCCCGTAAGGGGATCGAACCCTCGACATCCGCGTTATTAGCACGGCGCTCTAACCAACTGAGCTAACAGGCCTCTATATCCTCACTAAGTTCTAGTATAAGATTCTAATTATATTTTACTGAAATGACCTGAAAGCTATAACCTATCACCATGGTCGACAGTGTTTATTTTATTTTATTTTTTTCAGAATGAGTTGATATGATAGTTACTGATAGCAACGTATCTCCAATCGACTTACAAATAACTAACTACTTGCATTAAACATGATAATGACCTGCCCAATTTCGGAGTCTAAGGATTAGACAACATCATACGCAATATGTATATATATATGTGTGTGTGAAACGGCACACACATTCACACACATACATACTCATATGTATATACATGTATGTATATATATATGTGTGTGTGTGTGTGTGCACCTCTGATTTCTACTATTTAAGAAATGAAAACCATGAAACAGTTATTCAGTCTCGTTTATACATAAATGAGTTGATATGATAATTACTGATAGGTACGTATCTCCAATCGACTTACAAAATAACTAATTTCTTCCACTAACCATAATAATGACCTGCCCAATAACTGCGTCTAAGGATTAGATAACATCATACGCAACATGTATATATGTGAGTGTGTGTGTATGTGTGAATAGGCACACACATTCACACACATACATACTCATATGTCTATATATGTATGTATGTATATGTGTGTGTGTGTGCACCACTAATTTCTACTATTTAAGAAATGAAAACTATGAAACAGTCATTGAGTCATACATGTTATGATTCAAATCAGGTAATTTCTTGTTTCACTGGGATTCCGACAATTTTCTCAATCAAAGTAGCGTTATTGTAAGTCAGCTGATGACCTCCATCCCGAACGTGAATGAAACTAGATTCCTAAATTCGTCTAGCATCGCGTTCTGTTCATTAGTGAGTTTTCCATATGTAAAAATGTACACATATATATATATATATATATATATATATATATATATATATATATATATATATATATATATATATATATGCACATTCTACATATATACATATATCTATCTCTCTCATTCTACATATATACATATATCTATATCTATATATAGATATAGATATATATATATATATGCATATATATATATATATATATATATATATATATATATATATATATATATATATATATATATATATATATATATATATATATATACTTGTAGAAAAGTCTATCAGCACATTTAAAAGAAATATATTTTTTACCAATAAATATTTTGTTAAATCTACATAAATTTGATTGGGAAATGGAACTTTTAACGGCACCATTCTTGTTCTCAGCATGTTATTCATCTGTGGTATTCCAGTGTCCAGGGAATCTATTGGGAAATATCACCTGCAGTATGCATACACAGTATACTTCTGTTTGTTTGTGTTATTACTTAGTTATTTCAATATGGGAGAGAAAGTCCCATCTGCTAATTTCAGATTCTTATACAATTCTTTAAGATGATGCACATTTCTGGTGCACAGTACGTTTTGAGGGCCGTTGTTCCATATTTCTGTCTAGAGAGCTTAATCTTTTAACATTTTTATCGGTTCTCTTTACTTTTGACTTTTTTACTGCGATCTCTCACTCGTTCAAAAATATAAAATCATCCTTGTTTAACTAAACTGTTCCTGCAACATTCTTGTACAGCATAATCATGTCGCCCCGTTTTCCTTTTTCCTCCAAAGCAGTTAGTCCTATAGACTGCAGATGATACACTTTCTAGTTCATATCTCTTGTAGCTGCTCTTTGAAGTATTTGTATATATATGTATATATAGATTTATAT
>BOPN01007424.1:5000-7500 GCA_017312705.2 Penaeus japonicus | reverse complement strand
ATCATTCTACTTTTGTTTGTTTTGATCTTCAGTGGAAAACCTTTTTCCAAATATATTTGATCGACTATTGACTATCAGTGACTGAAATCATACTCGTATTTTCGTTTGAATTTTGTTTTTGTTTAGATGAATAAGGCATCTCCTTGTCTCTCTGTGTGTCTCTCTCTCTTTCTCTCCTTCCTTCTCTCTCTTTTTTCTTTCTCTCTCTTTCTCTCCCTTCACCCCCTCTCTGTCTGTCTGCCTGTCTTTCTCTCTCTCTCTCTTTCTTTCTTTCTATCCCCCTCCCTCCCTCCCCCCCCCTCTCTCTCTCTCTCTCCCTCCCCCCCTCTCTCTCTCCCTCTCCCTCTCCCTCTCCCCTATCTCTCTCTTTTCCTAGTTATAATGTATGTGAATTATCATATTCCATTGGCGCACTAGGCACACTGCCAGACCACATATTATAGCTATAACTTCGTGACTTACCAATTTGATAATTAAATTGTCATTTTAATACTGACATTTATCAAATGTCCATAAGTTAGATGAACCCAGCTTATAGATATATGAAGTAATTTATTCATATGTTTACTTACACAATATGGTAAAAATTACCCATGGCAGTTTATCTATATATTGCAGTCTTCGAAAAGATAAGCTACTGAAACGTCAGCGGGGAATCAAGCAATTGCTTTTAAAGAAAACGAAAGCTCTTCATTGCGTTCATAGAAAACCTAAACATTACAGGGGGGACTATGTGGAATTAGAGAACCCACTCAATCCCCCACAAACACACAAAGAAACACATAAAATTTATTATGATTATTAGTATACAGAAAATTAAGGAAATCCTACCATCGGATACCAAAGTCCATGGATTAATAGGGAGTACTTCCAATGACTGGAATTAGAAAAATGTTTCCGTGCAGCTAAACACGCAGCAGTTAAAAGTTCGCGGGTGTTTTCGCGTGACATGACTTTCAATGGCTGCAAGGTATCGGACACACTTAATAGAATTATTCTTCGAGGACAAATGTTCGTTGGTTCGTGAATGCAACGTACATGTAAAGTATCAACATATGTTGCTAACCTGTAGACCTATTCCGTACATCTTGCAAATAGAATAATTTAATTCTATGTTTATAACCATCACTACTGTCCTCATTATTGCTGTAGTTCTACAAAGAGTCGAATAGTGTGATCAATGTAAGCATTACCAAGTACCTTTAATAGAGGGATTTACGAGGATAAAGCCTTCCCTTAATAAGGTATAAGCATAGGGAAAGGTATGGATTATATAAAGTACGCTAGAAATGAGCTCAAACAAAGGATATCGGAAAACGTATGCTCATTGCCATAAAACTTCCGAAATCGCACGTAACCGAAACTTTGGCTCAAATTTTACATTTATCGACGTTTTTTTTTTCCTGTTTTGAATAAAAGAAAATGGCTTGGAGCTGTTACGGAACAAGCAAGAGTTATATTCGTCTCATCAGCCCACCGGATGTCGTCTGTAGGCCCTGTCTGAGGAGTTTGGTAATGTTGAAATATATATACTTACTTGCAAAACGTGATAGTTAGTGCCAAATTCCATGTGATTTCATACGGACTTCTACATAAAAATTGATAGTCATCTTGCTAAGAGGTGTAGATAATTCGTTACCTTTTGCTGCCTACTTTATTTTCTCTTTCATCAGTCGTTTAGTTATCTCTCTAATCATAGATGTAAACCTATTCATCACTTTTATCAGCTGCTTATTCTTACGTTATCCAATTCTGATACTTTCTGGTAGACTAACAAAGAAAACGGATGATAGGAAGGGTAAACTAGTAAATAACCGATGATGGGCATAATATGGATACAAGACCTTTTTTAAGTTGCTTCATGGCGACATGATAATAATTTGAGTAGAGTAATTTGCATAAAATCAACTCACATCAGTCATACCGTATAAAAAAAACTTTCATTTTTGAGGAGGGAGGAGGAGTGTGTAGGGAGGTAAGGGAAGGTGGGAAGAGTCAGGAGGCAAAGAGGGAGGTCATTAAGTAGGGCGAAAGGAAGAAAGGAAGGAAATGGAGGGGGGGGTGAAGAGGAGTAGGGAGTGAGGGCAGAATACAGGGTGTGGGGGGTGGGGTGGAAGAGGAAGGGGAAAAGGGAGGGGTTGAGTAATTGCACTATATGATAAGATGATATTCAACATTCTGCTTCGGAATTGTAAACTCATGAAAACTTTGGATTTAAACATTAAAAACATCGTTCTCATTTGATTAACCATTGCCACAATAAGATAAAATTAACGGTTATTCTCAACAATCTTTTGTATATATCTGTGTGATTATGCACTCATATATGTATAAATAAGCTTCCACAAGTATTTTACGATGATGTCATGAATTCGAGGACGATGCTATTTGACACGTCACGTGAGGTGTCAAGGAATGCTATGCAAATGAAGTTATGCAAATCTCTTTTTTCTCCCTCTACATCCAGGCCATTCACCCATCTCGTTTCCTTTCATGGCCA
>BOPN01007423.1:57500-59584 GCA_017312705.2 Penaeus japonicus | reverse complement strand
ATATATATATATGTATATATATACACACACACACACACACACACACACACACACATGACATCCATTTTTTTCCTCCGTACATCTGGTAAGGAACATTCCATTTCCGCTTGTAAGGCAGCTACCAGGCACTATCACAGCACTCTAAGATTAGGGCTGAACCTTCAGTTATGCACTGCATCCAGCACAGGATAACCCGAGCCACAATCATCATAATATTTCATATAAATAATGAAGGGACATGCCACTGATTTCATAAGGAATCTTTTCAGAGGAATCGACACCCTGTGGTTTGCAATAATGTCATAATACTACTATTACGAATGCATTATAAAGTGAAACGTTGTCATTTCCTTGCGTCTGCCTCTAATAAGAGTATCTATGAATTAGTCATGAGGAATTAGTCATGCGCCATTGCAAGTGCATCACGCTACTAACACTGATATGAACAGTAATTCTCCTCTATATCATTTTGGTAATGAAAATCTTAAGATGATAATGAAGAGTATAATTCTTGCTGGATTACATAAATGATACTTCACAAGTAAATAAACTGACATTCACAAAGGAGACAAATGCTGATATATATATATAGATGACATTTAACAATTCTTATCAACTTTGACACTATGGCAGTAATGACATAATGCATCACTACGGATATAAATGTCATCAAAATAAGCATCAGCATTTCGACATCAGAAATGTTCTTTGGTTACAGTACTTTCTGTACATCAGTGCATCATCAATAATTAAAATCCCCGTCATTCAAAAAAAAAAAAAAAAAAAAAAACATCACCCATCAATTAGCATTTCTGTATTCAGCGCTTCGACGAAGTCACAGCACCAGCTCAGTTCATCCGAAATTCATATAGTGAATATCAACGGCAAAATCTAGCTCGTACGGCAATTGAAGCAGAGCGAGACACGTCAAGCAGAGATAAATAAACACCAACAGTCACTTTACTCCCGCAGAATAAATAAGGCTCTGTTGTCTCAAACACTCAATTATTCCGTGTTGTGTTATGGTACTCCAGTTCTCCTCGCCGGGTTCTGCAGGTGTTATCTCGCTAGTCAAAACACATTCATATTCCAAGATCATTTTCCCGGTGCGAGCGCAGAAGCAGCAGCAGCAGCAGCAGCACCTGCCGGTTATCAGTCTGCCGACGGCCCTGTTTCCTTTGATGCTTCTTCCGGCTCCAATTTCTCTTCTGATCTCTATCCTTATAAGATATTCTGTTCGCGTCCCAGATTCTAATAAGCAATACAGGTGCTTTTAAAAATAAGAAGGAAAAAATTGTATTATAAGCATTGCTGTGTTGATCTTATTAACATTATCATTGGGATTTTTTTTTTCTGATATTATTTTTATTGTTGTCATTTCTGTTATTGTTGCCGTTATTATCATATGATTATCATCTTCATCATCATTGTTATTAATATCTCTGTCATCATCATCATTATTATCAGTATTATTATCAGTATTATTATCATTACTTTATTATCATAATATTTCTTATAAGTGTTCTTATTATCACTACTATCATCATTACCATTATAACAATAATTATATTACTATTTAACAAAGATATTACTATAAAGATTATCATTATAACTGTCATCATCATTATTATTATGATTATCACTTTTATCATTATTATTATTATTATCACTATCATTATCATTATCATCTTCAGTATCATCATAATTATTATTATAAATCTTACTATCGTGATAATCATCATTATCATTGATATTATTACCATCATTGTTAAAGGTATTTTCAAGGGTGTTATTTGGTAATGAAACACGGTTCATGACAATTTCTAATTTATTGACACCAGGGTTTATGGGTGACCCTGGCATTTTAACATAATTGCCAGTATTTTTATTCACGTCCAAGCTTGACAAGATCCCATCTTGCCATCCTTTGACCTTTGCCCTGAATTCATCCCTTGCTTCCTTAATCTAGGGAAGAAACACCTTTTATCCCTGTCTGTTTTTCCTTTTATATGTTTTTCTTCCTGCTGCCAAAGAAAATGTGAGCACGACACTTCATTCTTGTATACCTTAGAGCATCAAATAAA
>BOPN01007423.1:40000-45000 GCA_017312705.2 Penaeus japonicus | reverse complement strand
AGCGAGGTCTAAATATAATTGATATAATTGATAAGGTATATACACAAAAGAGAGAGCCAGCAATGAAACCGTCAGCTAATTCTGCTCGTCAGCGCGGCGGAGGGGACACTTCATATGAAATAAGCAAAAATTATATCGTAAAATGAGATTAAAAAGGCACCAGATGCAAACTATATAATAATACTAATTAGGGCTAATCACTCACAGGCTATACCAAAAGGGTATATAATTCCTTGCCTTAAAAACATTAGGTACATTTTCTTAACAAGGACTCTTCGTGATTGCGGGAAACTCATGGTAATAAGAGAAAGAATATCAATTCGACACGTGTCAGGTACTCTTTATACCAGAAGCAATAGTATTAATGGGTTTGTGTGTGCGTGTTTCTGTGTGTGTGTGTTTGTTTGTTTGTGTTTGTGTGTGCGTGTGTGTGTGTGTGTGTGTGTGTGTGTGTGTGTGTGTTTGTGTGTGTGTGTGTGTGTGTTTGTTTGTGTTTGTGTGTGTATGTTTGTGTGTTTGTGTGTGTGTGTGTTTGTATTTGCGTTTCTGCGTGTGTGTGTGTTTGTATTTCTGTCCCAACACAAGAGGCAGCATAAGAAAACTAAGAAGAAAAAGATAAAGAAAAGAAATCGAAGATGTGAAAAAAAGCATAAGCAAAAGGAAGGAGAATGATAACCGAAGATGATGAGACAAGACAAAAAAAAAAAAAAAAAAAAAAAAAAAAAAATGATAAGTGATGCACTAGAGTTTTATGAGAGAGTAATCCAATCAGCACCAAGTAATACATTTTCAAAAACATCAGCTAATGAGTTTTCGAAACCGAGCGGACCTAAATAATATCACCTTTATATATTACATACAGCGAGTCAAACCCTGGGCCAATGAGCAGTCTGAGTTCATGTCCAGGTGAAGACAGTAATTAGGGGGGAGGGACAAGTGGATCGGGGGAGGGGGGGAGGGGGGTGAAAGGATGAGGGGAGGGAGGTGGGGTTGGAAGGGGGTCGAGTGGGGGGTGGGGGGCGTTCTCATTTTATATGATTCTTTTACACGGAAAGATTTTGAAGATGGACTTATATCTTTTTTCCATTTTTCACACTATGAAAAAATAGAATGTGATTAAGCGTGGATGTTTGTTGTTAAAATGATAATAAGGAAGAAATAGAATAAATAAAAATTATCTAATGGTTTTATGTTAACGAAGATATAATCACGAATCGATACTTAAGAATCTCAGTATTGTGAAAAAGTTGTTGACAAAACCTCATTCACATGATAATAATAAGAGCAACAATAATAATAAAACTGATAAGAATAATAATAAATGATACTAGTGATAATGATAGAAATGATAACAATAAAAGTTACAATAACAACAATAATGATCATTATCATTACTACTATTATCATATTTATGACAGTAATGATAACAACAAAACGACAGTAATTATAGTGGTGATGATAATAATAAGAATGATAATGACAATAACAAGAATGATCATAATTCTAATAATGTTAACAATAACGATAATAAGAATGATAACAGTTACAATGATGATGATGATGGCAATAATGATAGTAATCATTATCATCATCATTTATATCAACAAAACTAATAATGAGAATTTCAAAAAACACTTATCATTAAGGATGTCCTTAATACACTACAGCACTGCATGAATGAATTTAGACATTCAAGTCGAAAAAGAAAAAAAAATCCCGTGCATGAGACGCCTAGCGCATCCGCTCTCCCGACGCCGTTGCATGCACGTTGCCAGGTCGTGTCCGAGGTTTGGAAGCAGGAATTTTCACGTCAGCCCATGTAGGAAGTTATATGAATGCCTTTACGGAGGGAAGTGCACGGGTCAGCCGGTGTTCCCGACCGTGGAACTATTTATAATGGCTGGAACAGTGACTAATCTGGACGATAATTACACTTGATGAGTGGTCGATACAACTGCATAATAATTTAGGGTTACTGCTGGTTTATTCGCCGTCGTTAGTAATGACATGGTGACACAGGAAAGCGCGTTTGAGGGATGACCAGGAATCTGTCAGGTGTAATTGCTGCCAGGTTGAGGCCGGTCGGGGTATCCTGCATTCATCAACGTCACCCACTCGAGGGATTTGTGAACCCGAAGACCTTGGCTATTTATTCCTTCTTTTAGGCGGATATGTCCATAAGGAACACCTGAGCTCAACAACGCTCACCCGGAAACTGACTCTGAACGCAGAAATTTCATAAGCTCTATTAAGCTTTACGTCTCTTTCTGTTGGGGGGAAGAAGGGGAGGGGATATGCGTAATTAAAAAATAATAACATTAATAAAAAAAAAAAAAAGGAATGTAGCTTACGTTCTTCAGTGAGATGATGCGCAATCGGGCGTCCATGAATATGTATATCTAAGTGTGTGCAGACGTATGTGTGCATGAGCGTAAATGTCTGTCCGAGTGAGTGTCTTCAGATTATTCGGAAAAGGCCAGTCACCTCTATGTTTATTCATGCGCTTGTAGTTGGGATATTAATTGCAGCTGAAAAATAAATGTCTATATTTCCTTTTTAACAAGGCTGCTATCCTAAGAATCCCCATTTTGTAGACAAGCACAGTGGAGCGACTTGCAGGTAAGCCGAGCCAGGTCAAGTGAGGACAGTTGTAACGACGTTGACCCTAATCACACATAAAGACTGTCACCCATCAGGGGATGGGAACAGGAATCGTCCTGGAACCAGGATCTACAGTGAAGGAATGTCTCAAGAATGTGAGAGACAAAAGGATAAAAATTAAAGGTAAGCACAGTAGAAACATATGCACATGCACGATCGAACGAACGCATGCACGCGCGACATATACAGGCTCACATATATGTATGCAATACATGTGCGTGTTTGTTTGTGTAAGCTTGTGCGTGTTTGTTTTTGTGCGTATCTAAACAAGTGTATGGGGATGCGTGCGTCCGTATATGTATGTGTGTGTGTGTGTGTGTGTGTGTGTGTGTGTGTGTGTGTGTGTGTGTGTGTGTGTGTGTGTGTGTGTGTGTGTGTGTGTGTGTGTGTGTGTGTGTGTGTGTGTGTGTGTGTGTGTGTGTGTGTGTGTGTGTGTGTGTGTGTGTGTGTGTGTGTGTGTGTGTGTGTGTGTGTGTGTGTGTGTGCATGCACGTGTGCAGATATGCGTGAATGTCAAACACACATATTTAAACTCGGTTAATATGTCTGTCTGAATAAAAAATGACATTCCAGCAAAAGACCATTCTAAATTACACATATCACTTCCATCTGCCGGTTCACGTATTGTTATATCTGAAGATAACATAATAAGAAGATAAAAAATACATTTTTTCCATTGTTTACATCAAATTACATTTTTCGGAAAATATAAAATTCACTCAGGTTAAATCATTCATATAAAGTAATATCCAATTACCCACTTTTTAATCTTTAAAACTAATATTTTAGACAAGAAAAAAACTAAATTAATATAACATGTTTAATTGGAATGTATTTATTTTTGCTCCCATCGCGTCCAGTTATTGGTTAGTATAATAATATGATATAATCAGTTGCGCGAAAGTTTAATAGTGGAGTTATTGTCCCCATTCTTGGTACTGTGACTATGGTGATATTGTTCTTGTATTGTTATAGCTGAGCCCAGCTTGGTACTGTGTCGATGATGATAATGTGTTTGTACTGTTATAATTGGGCCCAATTTGGTACTGTGCCTATGCTGACATAATTTCTTGTACTATTACAAATGAGCCCATTTTGGTGTTGCTTGTATGGTGACATTGTTTTTGCATTGTTACAACTGAGCTCACCGTGTTACTGTACCAATGGTGACGCTCTTTCTCCCTCCCACACAAGCACACAAACAATCCAGTACTCCTTACTAAATCACGTCCATACAAATCTTGGTAAGCCTTTTTCTCTCAGTTGTTTTTCCCCTTCTATCTCTTTCTTTCTCTCTCTCTCTTTCTTTCTCTCTCTTTATCTCTCTCTCTCTCTCTCTCTCTCTCTCTCTCTCTCTCTCTCTCTCTCTCTCTCTCTCTCTCTCTCTCTCTCTCTCTCTCTCTCTCTCTCTCTCTCTCTCTTTCTCTCTCTCTCTCTTTCTCTTTCTCTCTCTCTCTCTCTCTCGCTCTCTCTTCTCATTTAATTCTTCTCTTCCCTATTCCTAAAACATGTTGCTTTTATATCAAGCAAAATCACTGACTAGAAATCTGTAAAGGTGGGCAAGGGTCTAATTATCTCTTACCGTGTCTAACAGTCATTAATTCAATTTGTTCTTATGTCTGTCAAGTAGTTACATTTTTTTTCTAGGCGTTTAGTAAGTTTGATATTGTCTTTGTTAAAACCAAAGAACAAATATTTCTTAAAGTTTCAACAGCGTGATCTTGTTCCGTAATCATGTCTTTGTTTAGTTATCCCCTTTTCTTGTCAGTCCGCAGTTAATTAGCCTAGCAGCCTAAGCAAACATACTTAGATGACGCATATGTTCTTCGTAGACGGACCCGTCCAATCTATCTTAAGTCGTAAATTTCGTGTTTCATCAAGGCTATTTATATATACGCTGAGGATCATTCCCAGAGGTGATCCTTCGTTTGTGAGACTCCATAATTTTTTTTCCCCGTCAAGTAATGTACATTTTTATATCATACTATCTTGCTTATCTATGTCTTTCATACCGACCGACCAATGACACGCTCGTTAACTATATGATCCTGTAGACGCTTACCATTACATAAGTACAATATTTTTTAGCATGACATAATAATCACCCATATTTACATGGGTAAATTATATCACTAAAGTACGGGTGCCATATTTACATTACGTGACCTTACATCACAGCAGCCACACACCAATTAACAATGTGATAATTCATACGTTTTCACAGCGAACACTAAACATCTACAATGACCAGGCAACCTTCTACCATCACTAGCAACATTGCTACCACATTACAACCTCAATCCTCCACCAAAATATCTTCTCTCACAATTCTTCTCACG
>BOPN01007423.1:32500-35000 GCA_017312705.2 Penaeus japonicus | reverse complement strand
TTTTGATATAGACATTAGATACTGGAGTGAGAGAAATGCGATTTTTCGTGGATTGTGCAATCTGATCTTTTCTCAGACCAATGATAAATAGATCACTCAACTTAATCTGTGTGCAAGAGACTGATTTCAGGAAATAATTAAATCTGGGACGCAAATGGGGAACCAGAATTTTACGGAATCGCTCTCCATAAATCATTAACCGGAAATACCTAGAACTTCCCTCGGCATTCGTATTCCGAAATCCCCCGGATGACAAATGGTCGTATCAAGTAACGCGGACGGGCAGACCATCTTTGTTTCATTTTACGATAGCGCCGGTACTGTTACGATGCATCCGAAATTTCCATCTGGTCAGTAAGACGAGGGAGATTTTAACCTACCTATCAGATTATGGAAATAAGCCCATTCATATCATGCATATGCAAAATATTTATCAATACGCTTATTTTCCCCCCAGGCAGACTGCGCGCCACAGCCCAAGAATTACGAGTACTTCGGGACAATGATTTCCGTGACTCCTTTCCTGCCGTTCTGGAGGAAACGTATTTCACTCGGTGATAAAATGGCTCCGGATGTTCCTGGAGCCAAAACATTGAGCTTTTAGTGAGAAATAGACGAGGAGGAGGAAGGCAGGGGGTCTCGGGAGGAGCCTGGAGGGAGGGGGGGGGTGAAGGAGGGAGGGGGAAAATAGGGAAAAGGCGGCGAGGAAAATTAAGGGTGTAGAGAGTTCGCTGATAAAGTGTAACTGTAGGCCAAAGGAAGGCGAGGGAAAAGAGGGGAGTTTGGTTCTACGCCGCACATATAGTTCTCACTCCGTCTAGATAACCTATGTTGCAATGATAATTGACAACGCAAATCCGTTGCGCCGGCCTAGAAAGTCCGCAAAACGTCTAATTAATTGGCGTGGAGTTCATTCTGTAATTGTATTGATTTTATGATTGGCTCCAGGAAATCCCATAATCGTGTTTTCGTTTTGTTATTAGGAATAGTTAATCAGACTTACCACCTGACTCATTGCTCTTAGAGAGGAGACTATCCCTGCAATTTTCCGTTTGCCTGTCCGCCCCTTCGCCCAACTCCCTGACTTTGTCTCTCCTCTATTCCTTTCCGTCAATTTTCTTTTTCTTTTTTTCTCTTTTTTTCTTCCTCTTTTTTTAATAATTCCTATCTCTCTGCCGTTCCCACTCCGCGCACGACCTATTCCCGTCTCTTAAACAAAGGGAACCATCCAATTTGCTTGTAAATCTGGTATCATACATGTTTTTCTTTGTTATCTTCATATCTCTTTAGCCTCGTCTTTGACTTTTTTATTTCGTCTTCTTCTTATCATTTTAATCTCACTCGTATTATTATTCTAATACCCACTACAACCGAAGTACAGCGAACCAATTGTCTTTTATATATTTTTTTTACAGCTTCGCTTCTCTTATTCCTCAGTCTCTCGTTCGTTCCGCAATATAGAGAAGGAAGCAAAGAAGTAAGCACAGTTTCGTTCTTCTTCTCGTCGTCATCATCGTCGTTGTTCTCCTCTTCCTCCTCATCCTGTTCCTCCTCCTCCTCCTTCGTGTTATTGTTTTGCTTCTTGTCGTCATCATCGTCGTTGTCCTCATCTTCCTCCTCCTCCTCCTCCTCTTCCTCCTCCGTGTTATTGTTTTTCTTCTCGTCGTCATCATCGTCGTTGTCCTTCTGTTCCTCCTCATCCTGTTCCTCCTCATCCTCCTTCGTGGTATTGTTTTTCTTCTCGTCGTCATCATCGTCCTTGTCCTCCTCTTCCTCCTCCTCCTCCTCCTCCTCCTCCGTGTTATTGTTTTTCTTCTCGTCGTCATCGTTGTCCTTCTGTTCCTCCTCCTCCTCCTCCGTGTTGTTTTTCTTCATCTTCTAGGCGTCAGTATCCTCCTCCTCCTTCTTTTTTTAAGACGTGGTCGTCTTATTATTATTATTCGTCGTCGTCTTCGTCTTGTTCTTCGTCTTGTTAATCGTCGTCTTCTTCATCGTCATCATCTTCTTCTTCTTCTTCCTCCCCCTCCTTCTTTTTCTTGCCGCTATCCCACATCCCCACTTCCATCTCCCCACTCCTTTCTCTTCCTTCTTATCACCCTCTTCCTCCTCCTCCACATTCTCCTCTCATCTTCCCTCTTCTTAACCACTTCCCTCCCTTCCCCCTCCCCCTCCCCCTTTCAAACTTCCCATCTCCATCCTCCTCCTTTTCTTCTCCTCCTCCTCCTCCTCTACCCTCCCCCTACCTTCTATCCTCCCCTCCCCCTCTCTTCCTTCTCACTCCTCCATCCCTATCACCACCACCTCCTCAAGCCTTACATTAGCCACTATGAATATGCATGTAGCTAATCGACGGCCAGGGTAGAGCCGGTCTGGCCATGCAGAGTAATCGCTACATTGAAAGACGCACCAAAATTACATTTGCCTCAAGAAATTTACCTCGTGAATATTGTAATTAGAGGAAAAGACTTCAAGAGAGGAGGTGCACATCCTGTGTAATGAG
>BOPN01007422.1:51910-59596 GCA_017312705.2 Penaeus japonicus | reverse complement strand
TAAATTGGAATAATGTTCAATTAATTCACAAATCGTCTAATGCGTATGAAAGAAAGATGCTTGAATCTCTTTTAATTAAAAAGATTCCCAATATTAATTTGAGTGCTGGTCAATGGGGGTTGGATGATCTTACCTCCTTTTTAGTAGGAAAAGCTTTCCCTAGATTAATTGACCTTAAACATCCTTCTGTGACCTGAGTCAGCCCTTGTCCCTACGGTCATCCTTTCTATATATATTCTTGTCTAAATTTACTTCCTCTATTCATTTTTTGGATTGCTTTCGCCTGAAGAGGAACTTTCATGAAAAAGTTCGAAACGTTGCAAGTTTTTCCTTTCTTTTAGTGGCAGTGTTATTAATACATATGTATATATATTCATATATATATATAACAATAGATAGATAAGCAGAGACATATATATACATAAATATAGATAGACGCACAAACACAAGTAGATGGAAAAAATATTTAGGTTAATAAGGGATGGGATCGGGGAAAGGGTTGAAGGGAATTGAGTAACTTACAATATTGCTGTTTATATTACGTCGTTCTGAGAAGTGGAGGGAATTATAAAAGTTAGCTATAAAAATGAGTACTAATTTCCTTCATCCAATTCAGCCGTCTGTTAGAGATAACTACAGGAAATGAAAGATCAAGAAAAAAAGAAGAGAGAGAGAGATAGATGATACAGATGAGTCAGCACTTATAGCTGGCAGAGGCCGGGCCGCCTGCCTCGTGCATATAGCCCTCTTCGCAAACTGAACTGAACTGAACTGATAGATAGATAGATAGATAGGTAGGTAGATAGATAGATAGATAGATAGGTAGATAGATAGATAGGTAGATAGGTAGATAGATAGGTAGATAGATAGATAGATAGGTAGATAGATAGATAGATAAATAGATAGATAGGTAGATAGATATTGCAGATAAGAACTCGTCAGGAACACATCATTCCTCCTACGTACCTCGATTCGAAGGAGCTCTATTACGCAGCGAGTGAAAGGTAGAGAGTGTGGGCGTCGGGGATAATTTCAGCGAGTACCCTGGAGTTTTACTTTCTGTTTTTCATGCCTCTAACTGTCGCTATTCTTCCTTTGAAAAGCACGAAGCTAAACAATTTGTTATCATAACTGAGGAATAAATAAACGTTCGTATTATTAATCGCTTTGTAACCTAGTTTTTTTTTTTTTTTTTGCTCAAATAAGGGAGAAAACAAACAAATATAGGAAGCCCCTGTGTATGGCACTGTAGACGCTTCAGAAAAGGCATTCGACTCGGTACAGATATCTGCAGTACTAGATGTAATTCGTAAACAAGGAGTAGAGGAAATATATTGTAGATTATTAGAGAATATATAGAGAGAGAAGGTACAGAACTATTAAGATCCACTCAGAAAACGATAAAATACCAATAAAAAAGGGTGTTAGGCAGGGCGACACCATCTCACCGAAGCTGTTTACAGCCTGCTTGGAGAAAGTATTCAAGAAGTTAGATTGGAAAGAGAGAGGGATTGGAAATAGGGGAATGGGCACTTAGGCAATCTAAGATTTGCAGATGACATTGTTCTTTCGGGTGAGTCAGCAGATGGAACTAAGCAACAATTAATAAGCGATTTAAATAAGGAAAGTCTGAAGATCGGCCTTAAAATGAACCTGAAAAAGGCCAAAATCATGTTCAACAGTCGGACCTCAGTTAAGCAAATACAAATACAGGGAGAGGTACTAGAAGCAGTGAACAAGTATGTATACCTAGGGAAACTTATTCAGTCGAGTACATCCTGCGAAACCGAGATAAAACGGTGAATCAGGCTAGGTTGGAGTGCCTTCGGTAAACATGGTAATATAATACGAAGTCGTCTGCCACTATGTCTAAAGAGAAAGATTTTTGACCAATGCGTCCTCCCCGTCATGACATATGGATCAGAGACATGGACTACGACCAAGGCACTCGAGAGGAAATTAGTAAGCGCCCAAAGAGGAATGGAAAGGCTTATGCTAGGAGTTAGCTTAAGAGACAAGAAAAGGGCCACATGGATCAGGCAGCAAACAAAAGTAGAGGATATACTCAAGAGCATCAAGAAGAAAAAGTGGCAGTGGGTTGGACACATATATCGGAGACAGGACAACAGGTGGACAAAGAAAACAACAGAATGGGTAATACACGACACAAAGAGACCCAGGGCAAGACCAATGACTAGATGGCGGGATGAAATAGCAAAATTCGCAGGAGTAAACTGGAATCAGAGGACACAAGACCGGAATGACTGGAAAAGATTGAGAGAGGCTTACGTCCTGCAGTGGATTGATACAGGCTGATGATGATGATGATATATATATATATATATATATATATATATATATATATATATATATATATATATATATATCATCATCATCATCAACCTATAACTAATAACAAAATATCCAAATGGAAATGCTTGCCATGTGCAGATAAGTTCGCATGACCTGACCAGTTGTCATCCACATGATCTGTGCCCCAGTTGTTTGCCGACCTCGTGAGTTTCCACAGTCGCCTGACGGTCACAGCCGTAGCTGGGCACTGCGTTGGGTATAGACCAAGCTCAGATCGAGTCAACCACTCGTTGCCACATACTAGCGAATCAGCACACGCAGACACAACTCGGACTCGCCATTATCAATTCTATATTACATATTGTTTTCGTTTCTATATTTTGTATAGAATGTGTATACAATTCATTTTATCATTTAAAACAAAATGTCAAAAAGTAACAAAACCATATATATATATATATATGTTGTTGTTTTTCGTAAAAAGAAGAAAAAATTACAAACACTATTCGAAGTTATAATCACTTTCATATAGTCTGTACTATAAATGCGCAAATGCAGAAAAAACTATTGTCGCTAAAACAGCAAGCGTCTGAAGCTATATAAAGCTATATATATATATAAATAAATTCATATTTAGCAAGAAAGGCTATACAATCGGATAGATGCGAGGCAAGTAGTAGGGGTGGGGGGGGGGGGTGACAGCGGGGACGATCCAGTGATAAAAACGACATCCGTGGAATATCCAATTTATAGCTCTTTATGGGAACCAAACTACTTTCCCATTCTTTGACATTCAGTGTTATCCCATTAACAAATCAAAATTAAAAGAAATCCCGTTTTTGATGTGATGCAACGTGATGAATGTGAAAGGGGATGAAGAGTTGAATTCTATAGTGGGAGAATAATTCATCATTAGTCGAAACGATTAGCCATACATTTTGTACTTTGCAAGTATTCATTCGCACTCACATTTTTATCATCAGAACCTTTGTATCGAGCCATTATTGGACTAAAAACGTCAGTCACCAATCAAAGTGAATTAAAAGATTTGTTCCATATTAGACGAAGCCTTCTTCAGTTTGTCTATGGAGGCAATTATTATTATTATCAGAAAATTAAAACAACTCATCTCATTGATGGGAATTTGATTGATTTACTCTGACAAATTACGTCACTTTAAATGAACTCTCTAAATATTGAATTTTCTTTCTTATTAAGTTTTGCAAATTAAAGGATTAACCAAGTGTGTTAGATTTGAAACAGTGTTCCTTCATACACATTCATTTCAAATTCATAGCTTTCATTTCACTTCTCTCAGTATGTACAATTATTTCCTGAAATAAGTTTCAGAAGCTGTATTGTTTCCTTTTTTCAATCATTTTTCCATCTCCTTTCTAGGAATACTAAATGGTAAAACACACACACACAAGCACAAAAAAAGAATATAAAGGAAAGAAAAAAACAAACGTAAAACTGTTTTAACGATTGGAGATGTAACTCTTTAAGATCAAGTAAAATGAAGACTCAAAAGGGTTACTCTATTCGTCTCCGGAGACAGACAAGCCTACAGTTATGTTTCTAATCTCATTTACTCACCTCTTTGATGCTTTGATTTCAGGTCAATACCTTTCCTGTGTTTATGAGTGCAAACTTGTATCTATGTATGTTTTCGAGAATATTTTCCAAATGCAAGGCATTCCAGAGATAAAAATCTGCCAATGCAACACAAAATGGCTGTATTATGTTTTCTCATTCATTCAGAAATAGTATAAATACGATTTCTTATTCTCGTAGTTACGGTTGTCAACTGGAACTCCCACCGAAGTGGAAGGGGACAGTTAAGTTAGACGAAGAGTTCAGGTGAAGGAAAACAGTCAGGAAAATGAAGGAAAGTCGTAGTTAAAGCTCGTGCCTTAAGAGCTGATACTTGAGCGCCTTGGTTGAAGTCAACGTAGAAGACAGGTATCATATCCCGACACATCACTTCATTGGTTGACCAGGGAGCACCACTAGCCAATCAAAGACCATTTCAGAACTCCAGGTCACGGCGGCCGTCGCATCCCATGGGAGGTCACACTTGACCTCGTCCCGCTACGCTAACGTGCCATACAACCACATCAACCTCATTACACCCAATAGAAAATAGAATCAGTGTATATTAAAGAAAGAAAGAAAGAAAAAAAAAAACACTGAGGTCTTTTTATGACGAACCGATACCGAGGTTAAAATAACCGGGATGGTCAGGTTATTTAATGCTGCCTGCTTAGCTATGGTAAAGGTAACGCCATGTGATCCACGGTACACAATGCACCCAGAAGTAATATGAGGAGGTTGCACTGCATATAATATAAAAGGGATCAGAAGGATCATAATAAAGCGAATAGTGCGTGATTATATGGAACTGACACCGCTTCAGGAATATTGGGTTACATGAAGATCAAATCATAGTTTCCGTTTCCAAATGTAAGTTTATAATGCGTGATGTGATATGACAATTGTGATGCATTAAATTATTTTACGCAGACCCGGTTAATCAGTATTTCATCTCGTCTTATGTAAACGTGTCCCATCCGAGAAAGATCACATCATATATTGTAATTAATGAGATATTTTTATCGTGCGTCTAAAATACAATCGAATGGTTATATCATGATGTTGTAAGGAAAAATAATGATATTTGATACATTTACAGTTCATGATTTGTAACAAGCTAGTTTGCTAAGCATAGACACATTTCAGGAGAATAAAACTCTTAACGATATGACTCATAACAACAAATGATGAAGGGATATTATCATACAGTAAGATTAATTGTTCAGCATTTCGGTGACAAATCCTCGTTTATATCGACATTACTCAAATCACTGAGTAATTCATCATAAATTTCTCATCAAAACGTTGGTCTTCAGCCAAAATGAACGTAATAGTTTCAACTCAACACTGAAATGAATCGACAGATTTGGTCCAAACCACATTAAGACTTCTGTGTGTTCCTTCTGAGGTCAAAATTGGATTTACTTTAAAATAATTACCTAATCGAAAGACCTGATGATTCATGATATTTTCCAAAGATGTTTAGAACTTAGTCACTTATTTTTATATCTTTGTTAATGTAACATGATCAGATAACATATATTCCTATAGCATTATCATTATCATTCCTATAGCATTTTATCCTAACACTGAATATATCTAAATTCAACACAACAAAACACAATATCATACAACTTGAAGCGGCTGTAACTTCCCCGTTCGATTGTCTTTCTCATAGGATGATGAAATTGTGCAACCTAGCTTTCATAATGCCACGCAATTCAGCAGCAAAAGCAATTACTAGGATTGCAAAAGTCAATACACCTATAACAATGCGACATTACATTATTCCATTTCATAAGTCAATCTCTTATTTTCTTCTTCGTCTATCATCACGTTATCATCAAGCACAGTTATTTTTTTTTTCTATTCCATTCAGGAGCTGAAAGATACATTAATAGACGGATTGGTAGAAAGCATCATAGAGAAAGAAATATATATCTTGTTGATAAATATTTTACTTTTTCTTACAACTGTGTTTATCATCATAATTGTTCCTGTTACTATTACTATGGTGAATTCTAATGATGATCTTTTACCGCATCCGTTTTTGTTTTTTCCCACTCTCAGTTACGATTTACGCTTTTTCAGAGACTGAACCAGAATCGTGTGAAGTCCGAGGTATTCGTATTGATATAAAGACTTTTATATCATATTGATATAAAGACTTTTATATTATATTGATATAAAGACTTTTATATTATATTGACATAAAGACTTTGATGCTTGTATTTTTAAGAAACAATAGTTTTTTTTTCATTTATCCTTTTTTTTTCATACAGGATTTTATTTTTTTTCTACCACGAATGACTATCTTTGTAACACCATTTACGGTGCTATTTTCGGTATCAGATTTGCTTCAGGTTTACAATTAGATAAGGAATAAGAAGTACACAAGAGAAGCAAAATGTATGAGGCGTTTCATACCCCGATTCATATCTTTCCTCATGAATGAATCCCATTTTCTGCTTATGTTGATACGTTTAAACTCTTCCAAAAAAATATAGTCTACCCACTTCAAGTAGCCCAACAGAGCAAACGCAAACAGAAGCAAAGCGAAATTTGTATTCTAGGCTAAAATATGATATAGTATACATGAAGAATTTTGTCCACATTAAATTGCTTTGCGATATTGATCGTTGTACAAATTATGAAAACAATACATCCTATCGTTCCTCTGTACTTTTGATATGATATTAATAATTCATCAGCACCGTTATCAGCTGTTAATCAATATTCTGGTATTATCGTTGTCATCTTCTTTTCTGCAGTGGAGTACTCGTTAATTCCGGAACAAAGAGGAAGTTGTTTCTATGCGGATGTAAGAAGCTTTATATACAAGCGAACGATCATAGTCGGGCTGCTGTTCATAACTTACTCTCATTCTCTCCCTCTCCTTTTTTATTGTCATTCTTCCGCTCTATTGTTGCCTTTCCAACCATCCCAGCTTTTCTCAGTTTTGTAGCTCTGTCTCTGTCTGTCTGTCTGTTAATCTGTCTGTCTATACGTTATAAAGATTCAAAGTGTTCTGACTTAAAACTTGTCTACCAGTACGATGTGCAAGATGTTATTTGGTTTCTAAAATTTGTGCGGAACTAAGAGGGTTGTTTCCCAAAGGGTTTTAGGAGATATTAAAGGATTGCACTTGGATTCCCGACGTCGTTGGTAAATTCACATTTCGGTAAATCTGAAGTATTTTCAGTCTTTAAAACAGGCGATGTACTTGAAATAAAACAAAAAAAATTATGGTCTGCAGACTTGGAAAGGTTGTATTTCATTCTTACGATGTCTGGGATTATCACGATGAAGATCTATAGACTCGTGTGAAATTGTTTTTCACACCAACTGACAGAATCTCACAAAATGGCAATGAGGATAGTTTTCTAAAGCAGCAAGAAAACATCAGTCAAAATCTGTAGATAATACTCTTTTTCATTTTTGTTGTAAATGTTAAACTTTAAAGTATACTGGTTCACAAATACAGAAAACATATATTTCATTTTGTCTTTAAGCCGGTGGCATGGTATACCCAAGTATACACAATATATAGAAATAATGAAACAATTAGGCATGGAGATTGTTTATACTCAGGAATTTTAAGTAATAAGAATACATATAGCAAATACTGGTGCCGTGTTTCCCTCGAAAGTGTCTCAACAGTAGGGAACAAAGCAAGATGACTATGAGCCGGAAGACATCGAGTGGTGAACTGCCACCAACATGCGTACTTGAATTAGACTCATGAATAATGAATAATTTTTCTGAATCCCAGAAACTGAC
>BOPN01007422.1:41910-44410 GCA_017312705.2 Penaeus japonicus | reverse complement strand
TTCATGCACAAAGTTCATGCAGCAAGACGTATGTGTAGCGATGGATTCTAGCTGCAACAATCACGATAGCCCCAAGCTTAGGTTACTATCGTCGTCTGCCACAGGAAGAGTTGCGGTGCCGTGGCTATTTAGAGAAAGTGAGCGTACCCTCTCGCCGTCAACCTCACAGGGTAGGTGGTGGTGGCCACAATCGCTGAGGTTGTTCAAGGGAGGGGCAACTACTGCCCAGTGCTCGTCTAAGGGAAATATCATGACATAGAAGGTGGCATAACGCATTACAGATCCTTGCCACTACAAAACAAACATCTATATGGTCGATAACTTTATACATAATTAGCAATGAATATTGAAATAGATTAACATTAATGACAAAATACAGGGGGAGCAACCCCCGATCCCCTATAGAGGGAGCTATCACCCCCCTACCCACCCATCCCCATCAAGAAATACAAATATCCTTTACGTATATACAGAAGGAGAGAGCGTATGGCTGATTACAAGAGTAAACAAAAACATGTTTCATAGACACCACGATGAATAAGCAAAAATCACCAGTTAATGTGTACCTCACCAGAAACTTTTTTAATGTACCCCTCATGAGTGATTGCAACATGCTTGGAAATGTCAGAACGTCGCATGCAACCGACGAAGTATGGACTGAAATGCCTCCCACGGTGTCCTGTTTAACACAGCGGTGGCTCTCAATAGATGGCGTATTATTGTCCATTGTATTTACAGTGAAGGTAGGGCGCCCTCTAGTGACTGGAAAGTGCCTTTTGCGGCTCAAAGGAAGCATCACTTTGCTGGGTTTTATAATTAATCATATGCACTCATTATAATGTTTTAATTGCTCTTGTTCTTTGTTGAACATGACTAATTAATCGGCTTTATTACAATCACCCAGGTATAATACACTTGTATCCATGATGAATGTGCTAATATGTTTTCGTTCCCCATTCAGAAGCTTGCCCTATCCGTAGGTTTTGCCCTTTAGAACAGAAACGACTGAGCAGTGTTCTCAGATTTATATGCTAAATTTATTATGCACACGCACCAAAAATCTGATCAAGATTAACATACACCAACATTCACAAGACTAATTTCTGTCATTTCTGCAGAATATCATAAAATATATATCATTGGAAATCTAGACAGCAAAAACATTTTTTTCTTTCTCTTTTGTAAAATATTTGATATAGGTTACAGAAAGTATTGCATATGTTACTCACCATTTTATTAGTCGGTGCCTGAATCCCTGTGGATTTCCGGATGACTTAGGTCACTTTCTTCACCAGTTGGATACAGTAGCTTAGAAGTCACGCTCTTTTTCATGCTTCTGGATGGCTGAATGAGGTGCAGTCACGGATTCCTTTGCGGATTGCTTTGCTAAAAGAATGTCTCTTACTG
The DNA here is from genome assembly GCA_017312705.2 of Penaeus japonicus. Classification (NCBI taxonomy): domain Eukaryota; kingdom Metazoa; phylum Arthropoda; class Malacostraca; order Decapoda; family Penaeidae; genus Penaeus; species Penaeus japonicus. Next base: position 43,003 of record BOPN01007422.1, on the reverse strand, counting down.
ATTCCGTTTCAAGTGTGTTTTTGTCTTTAGTTTTCTTTCTATTTATGTCCGAGAAACATCGTTTGCAATCTGCATTTGCATGGAGCAGTGAGAGATATGCTAGTACAAAGTCAGGCTAGGAGGCGAGGAATGCATATGGCTGTCTCTCATGTTGCTTTCATTCAGCACGTCTGGTACTTATAGTAGGCCCATGCCCTTCACGAATGGGAGTCATCTCACATTTATTTAGTGATATTAGTAACATGCTACATCAATAAGAACATATATACAGTGTATATATATGTATATATATATATATATATATATATATATATATATACATATATATATACATATATATATATATATAAATATATATATATATACATATATATATATATATATATATATATATATATATATATATATATATATATATATATATATATATATATATATATATAGTATTTACAGAATTATATAAAATTGGAATTATATAAAAGGATGATTTGCTAACGAAGATCTTAAAGGAGGTTTCCTTACGTGGAATTATTTAATGAAGTGTAGATTATTGTACAGGCAGAGAGAGAGAGAGAGAGAGAGAGAGAGAGAGAGAGAGAGAGAGAGAGAGAGAGAGAGAGAGAGAGAGAGAGAGAGAGAGAGAGAGAGAGAGAGAGAGAGAGAGAGAGAGAGAGAGAGAGAGAGAGAGAGAGAGAGAGAGAGAGAGAGAGAGAGAGAGAGAGAGAGAGAGCACGCAGAGAAGACATTATTGTTATCATGATGGTTGTACTCAATACGCTATCATTCTCTTCATGATTGCTATCGAATGTATGATTTTGATCCCAACGACAATTATCTTCACCATTACTATTACTGATACCAATAATAGTAATGCTTATTGGTTAGATTATCTATGTCTTGATTCACAACAATTTATCTAATATATTTGAACAATTCGTTAGTGCACATCACATAATAAAACAGGTATATAATCTCCATATTGAAATTTGTAAGAATAACGACATGCATACAAAATGCGATGACTGCATTTAATAGCACTAAGGATAGAAAACGCATTATCATTAAAGTATTCATCAGTCTCCATTATGGACCT
>BOPN01007422.1:31910-34410 GCA_017312705.2 Penaeus japonicus | reverse complement strand
AAGAATAGGAGTATGAAGAAAAAAGAAGGTACATGTTTTACTTATTTATTCTTTTCTTTTTTTCTAGAGAATATATACGTTGCTTTTTGATATTTCAGTAACCATCAGGAAATTAAACGCAGGTCAGTCGCGTTCCAAGAAGAAAAAAAATTATATATTTCTTTTATATTGCTTCTTAATGTAAAACATTCTTAAGATTTTTTTTTTTTTTTTTTACGTTTTAGATATTTAAAGAAAAGAAACTATTTCTCTCTGCTGAACCCTCACACAATCGCTTGTTGATCAGGGCCCATGAATATTTTTTGGGAGGACACAAATATTCCTCAATCTGACAGCGTTGTTATTTATGGTATGCAACACTGACAAACGGAATTGCCATAGTTTATTGGATTTCTGTTTCAATTTTCACCCATCTCGCCTCTCTCTCTCTCTCTCGCTGTCTCCTTCCCTCACTCTTAGGGCCTATTTACACGAGGCGCTTACAACGCGCGTTAGCAAACGCGGCGTTAGCAAAGTCAAAGGTAGTCTATGGAACCAGTCACACGGCGTTTTGCCTGACGCCGCATTAGGGCCTGTTTACACGAGGCGCTTTCCAACGCGGGTTAGCAAACGCGGCGTTAGAATCTGCCGCTCACACGAGGCGCTTTCAAACGCGGCGTCAACGCGACGCTTGTGTTTGTGCTGCGTTATATGTTTGTCTGTGCCATAAAGTTATTCTGTTAACTTACCCATAGCTTGTTTTTCCTTAACCTCTCCTGAACTACAGAAGATATCTGAAATCTCTTCCCAACATTTTTTCTTCAAATTTCTATCTTTATAGTCTGGGTACTTCATATCCCATATGGCTGGACGTTTTCGATTTCATTAATAAGAAGGTCAGTGTCTATTGTCTCAAGCCTATGTTCCTCCATGACTGCCAGTGATGGGACTGAAGAACTGTGTGCATGTCAAGTGATTGAAAACTTCCTCCATGTGGAGTATCCTAGGGGTTGCCATAGTAACACACTTTCTCTCTCCTCATTGGTAGCAGCCCAGCCAACGAGAGAGCGCGCTGCTTTCAAAACGCGGCGTTAGCAAGGGACCCCGACGTTGACGCGGCGTCAGGCAAAACGCTGGGTCACGTGTGACCGGTTCCATAGACTACCATTGACTTTGCTAACGCCACGTTTGCTAACACGCGTTGGAAGTGCCTTGTGTAAACAGGCGCTCTCTAATTGGCTGGGCTGCTACCAATGAGGAGAGAGAATGTGCATTACTATGGCAACCCCTAGGATACTCCACGTGGAGGAAGTTTTCAATCACTTTATATACATATATATATATATATATCATATATATTCTCGCCGATTGCGCCACTTCAAACGGCGATGCAAGACCCAAGCACATGCTACCTCTTCTACATCCATCCTGATTGGAACTGTCTGTTGCTCTCTGCATTGTTTGGCACAGACACGCATATAACTCACGCACAAACACAAGCGTCGCGTTGACGCCGCCTTTGAAAGCGCCTCGTGTGAGCGGTAGATTCTAACGCCGCGTTTGCTAACGTGCGTTGGAAAACGCCTCGTGTAAACAGGCCCTTACTCTCTATTCAGCTTAATTACCATTTACCTCTAATATTTAATTTATTGCTTGCTGTTAACATCTCTGAAAATGAAAATAGAAATGATGGTGATGGATATGATGATAGTAACTGTCGTTGCTGTCAGGATATGATCATGATAATGATAATAATAATAATAATAATAATAATAATTAGGGTAATAATGATAATAATGGTAACTGGTTCTAAAGTCAAGTAAAACAAAAAAGAACAAAGTGAAGCTCACTTTGTATACAAATTAACATTTTCGCTCATGCACATATGTTATTCATTAATTAAACTGAAATATTCATATCAATATCATGTTCATTTATGCATGTATTTTGACATCACTAATTTACTTTAATTCTAAACACTCAGTAAACGACTGCTTCGGCCTGTCTTGAAAAAATTTCACCCGTTCCTATCAGATTCTTTAATCGTCATTATTACCTTCCAAATAATCAATTCAAAATAACATCTCATCTTACATTCTTGCTTAACATATCCTGCAAAGCTGAACCTACATGTCTATGCATAAGATTCATGTTACTCGTATCGGTGAAGTCTTTGCTGCTTCAACTTTGGAAAGCAAAAGCACTTACCGAATGTGAGCTTCAGTGACCGAGGTCTGTTGCAAATATTCCGTGATGATTGAGCGACCTACGTGTTTCAACAGGTTTGCCTGGTCGGCGCAGTCTGTTGGTATCATGATAATAATCATTACTATTGGTAATAGTAGCGTAATGATAGTAAATATAATGGCGATGATGAGGGTAATGTTGATAATATGGCGAAGGAATATGGCATAAAGAGAAACCATGGCAATGTTTTTCGCCATCCGTCTTTCTCCTTACTTCCTCCGGTAACTTTATTTTTTTCCTTTTTCCTAAAGAGTTAATTCTCTAACTAAAACAA
>BOPN01007422.1:21910-26910 GCA_017312705.2 Penaeus japonicus | reverse complement strand
GAGTTCACCAGCAAAATATAATCAGCTGATTTCATCACTTTTTGTGCTATAATGGTGCCAACCAATATTTTTATTGAAATAAAATCGGCAAAGGCAGACCCTGCTTATCACAGTAAACTAGAAAAAAAAATGAATGTAAGGTCTTGCAAAATGCTTTGGTTAATGACGGAAAACTTCTACCATCATAATCACCCAAAAATCATTCCAAAAGATTATGGTCGTATTACGTCATCACCTACATTTCCTGCCAGACTGAGCTTTTGCGTTCAAGAACGAAATTCATGGTATGCATATCTTTTATTTTTCTTCTTCTTCCACAATTGTAATTTCGAACACAAAAGCGCTTGCAGTAATGACTCTCTTTGCAAATGTTCTCGAGTGTCAGTGGAACCGACTTACTTTAATGCGCATACATTGTCATCACAGTCTGGCCAACTGTATTGATAATGTCTCCGTAATGATATGTAATGATAATGATAATAGTAACAATTAAAATAATGATAATCATTGTGAGCAAAGCATTATCTTTTTATTCTCTAATTGGTTTCATCCATCCATCTGTCAGTGTATTTTTGTCGATTTTCTAAAGAAGGCAATTCATTAACCAAGAGAGCCAAAGTTGGAGAGGCCTCAGTCAATTTGGGTATTGATCTCATCAACATTATCAATTTTCTCGATTATTGGTTAATTATTAGGTGTCTTGGTAATTTGCTGGTTTCTTGATTTATTGGTTTAAATGGTTTTAAGCACTTTAACACGAAAATTTTGATATTGAAACCAGTTAATCAGTTTTTACTGCTGAACCGTATCCGTGTTAGAATCTGGGATCCAGCATATTAAAGGATTCTCATTCAACTTTATCTGTACATCAGTCTAAGAATCAGCTAATTAAGCGATTCATTGCCATTGCGATCTGGCAGAATATCAGATTTGTGGTATTCATATCATCCTGAAGCTATATACTTATATACTAAGTATACTATATAATTATATTATAATAGATAGAATAAATAAAACACAATAAGAGCTATATAGTTATAGATAAAGGTTTACATTGAAAATAATTATAAATAAAATAGAGGCAATATACTTATCACCCTAAAGCTTAAATTTCTGGCTTTTGCAGAGTTCAGTGCTGTTCAACTGATCACTTAATATAATTCTATTTTAATATCAATATTTTTATTATTACTATTATCATCAACATCGTTACCACGGTTATCTTTGTGAATTTTACTCTTATCATTTTCATCAATACCTCCTAAAGAAAAGTGTTTTTGCGAACCTTTTTTTAGCTCCAAGGAAAGGAATCGTTGCATCATTGAATCATATTGTTATTTAGTTAACTGGTCTGTCAATACGAGCAAGCAATAAATTACTGGTGGACTATTGTAAAGTTTTATGGGTGGCCTGGCTATGAGACAGTGGGCTATTAATTAAGGTTTCGGTAGTGATCCATGGCGGGTCAGCATTATGATCAAAATATAATTAGACGAATATTCAGTCTTGGTTTAGGATAAATGAACACAGGCAGATCAGTATTATCGTTTCTTCATTTTCTATTGTTACTATTATCTTACTACAATCATGCGGATATATCCATCATAGGAAATGGGTCTACATCCAATGAAGTTTTGTGGTAAATATTATGTATGTAACAAGAAGAGATTCAGTTTATGTTCACACTCCTCACCCCTTGAAGAAAGTAATTTTCTGTTCAGCCAGTACATTTTGTTTTCTTATGTTAACGATCTAATCCTATACGAAACTAACTGAATTGTAGTAGACGTAGTATTGAGGGTTTTTTTTTTATTGCATTATGTTGTTTTTTTTCACGGTATGGTTGTTTTATATATTTATGATGTAAACCTACTGATCCTGCAACCAAATAAAGAAGGAAAAGGAGGTTGACGTTTCTATATTCATCATAAAGAAAAACAACGAAAAGGAAATATAAATGAGATCAAATAAATAATAGACCATCTAAAGAATAGACTCCTAATATGTAGCCCATTACAGCCATGATTATAGTGGTTTCATACCACATCACCGTAAACTTTTATAATCCAGGCTGTTTCTATCTTCTCCCTCACTCTTTCTTTTTCTTTTTCGTTTCTTTATAGTTTATATATATATATATATATATATATATATATATATATATATATATATATATATATATATTTCTCTCTCTCTCTCTCTCTCTCTCTCTCTCTCTCTCTCTCTCTCTCTCTCTCCTTCTCTCTCTCTCTCTCTCTCTCTCTCTCTCTCTCTCTCTATATATATATATATATATATATATATGAAAGGATATTTGACGTTGGTAGAGACTTGTCAGCTAGTTTTCTAGCTGTTACTTTCCTCCTTCTCATCATCTGCATTTTCATCTGATCATCATCTTCATCGTCAACGTTATTATCATTATAATTCTTATTACTATGGAAATAAGCGCAATTATGATAATTAATATAATTAAATCAATGATGTACACAATTACTATAGTTGGTATATGGTTTTATTCTCATCATTATTAGTGGTCCAGGGTCCATTCAAAATAAACATACAATGGTCCTGTAGAGTGAATATCCCGGAAAATTCTCCATTTTACGATTTCCTTTCCGGCAGAATAAAGTCTACGTGTTTCGTACGCCGCGTTTCACATACATCACTTTTCATTCATGTGTGCTAGATGAGAATACGACGGTACTCAGTGTCCACTAGAGATAAAGCTACCACTGTTTTATACGTTGAAACCCCCTGATGTCCCGGAAGATTGAGCTATATGAAGAAAATGGCCGAACCCTGCAGTAGTTTTATGCATGATAACGAAGCACCAGCCTAAAGAACTACTCTGATTTGAATATGATTTTGCCATAGCTCAAAGTTTTCCTTTTGAGCTTAACTTTTATATCAATTTTTTACTCTTTTTCTTTATATTTCGAATGTTTGGGGGTGTTTTAACTTATTACCACACCATAGTCGAAGTTTTTTTTTCGCCCAAAAAGTTCATATTTCCCGACCATCTTACAAAAAAGGTAGAGAGAGACAAGGAACGCAAGAACAAGGTTGTGAGGAGGTAATTAACAAGAGACAACATATTGGCCGAGATGGCTATATATGCGAAGTAGTATGAATATATGATTGGTGCACTCGTGTTAAGGGAATATTCATTTCCACAATTTTGCAATATTGGGTGTGGTTTCTCGAAAATTTCTTATGCGAGAGGGATGATTTCAATGCTTGTTTTGGAGTTTTGTTTTTGCAAAATAAAACTCGATTTACTTTCATTAAACCTAATTACCTTGTTGAACGAAAATAGTTTTGTTTTTATTAATTGTGATATATTGGCTTGCTTAGTTTGTTCAGATGAACATGATCAAGTAATTCTCAGTTTTGTCTATGAGAATTTAATCCATGATTTCTCAGTTTGGACATGAACGCGCTCAGTGAATAAATCTGTATTTTACATGGTTATCTTAATGAAACTCCTTGCCCCCCCCCCCCCCCCCCACGTTATTACCCTTTTTTGTCTCTCTGTAAACACACTTCATTATGTATACTCGGTCTGTCGCTTCTTTCCAAAATTCTTATTACAGAATTATCTTTCTATTGAAACCCTCGCTCCCGTGTGTATTAAACGGATGGTTACAGGTGCTGTCATTCTACAAATCTTTGATGGTGTAGACGAAAAAAAAGTTGTTAAGTCGGAGATGCGCTAGCCTTTTAAAGTACACAAGTGTTTTGTTCTGTTATCTAACTTGACTACATCTATTTTAATGCCAGCGCATCCGTTACCCATGATGTGATCATGAACATATATTTGAATATATATTTGATTAAATATATATATATATTTTTTTTTCTCTCTCTCTCATTCTTTCTCACTCTAATTTTCTTCCTCTCTCTCTTTCTCACTCTATTTTTCTTTCTCTCTCTCTCTCTTTCTTTTTTTCTTTCTTTCTCTCAAATTCTTAACGTCCTGCCTAAATTCTTTCAATGGCACTCATCCATAATTCAAAGTTTTCTCTGTCTTTCTCTCTCGTTCTTACTGCCATCCATTGCTCTCCTATTCCTTTCGCTTCATTCCCGGCACTCTCTTTTCACTTCTTCACCCCCCCCCCTCCTCTTTTTATTTTCGTCTCTCTTTCACCCTGGCTTTCCACCTTTCTCAGTCCTCCATTCGTCTATATCTTTATCTCTCTTCTCTTCTTTCTCTGACGTCTCTTTCCCTCTTTCAGGCCATGAAAAGGCTAGAGTTAATGTTCAACTTCCTGTGTCTTTCATCTCTGTTTGAAACCTTTTTTTTTTTTTTTAATCGTTGACCACATTGGGATGATGAATATACTCCATGTCCTTTTATAAATGACAGTATTCATATTGATAAAGTTCATTTTTAATATCCGTTTAACAAATTTCGAATCATTGAAAGTCATTTACATTCTTAAATATCATCATATTGTTTACATTTTATGCATTCACTAGTCTTTTCTGTCTATTATGGATCAGGTTATGTATATATGTATTTTTTTTCACTAACTTATCATTCTTTCACTACCTTATCATGTTAACCTATTCACGTAAGTAACAAAGTAATTACATATTTGGCAATATCATAATATATAACATATAATTTCTCAGGTTTCCATCACAATTTAAGATAATAATTAAGATTACATTTATAATAATCGTAAAATATTCTACCTAAATTAACTACTCAAATGATTTCTCCTACGAGACTGAACCGTAGGACTGAATTTCAAGATTCGTGGTACTGATGTCAGTCGGAAGAGTTTTCTGCTGTCAAGTAAGCTGGAACACAAAAGCGTTCGCTCACGTTGGTGGTCAAGGTAAACGTTCATGCTTATTCATATGTCGACTGTAAGCCAACCTACTTACTTTAGTCGCCTTCCTTTGTCGGCTAAAAACACGCACGCACACTCAATCACTCACACACACACACAAACATACACACACAAAATATACATATATATATATATATA
>BOPN01007422.1:10000-11797 GCA_017312705.2 Penaeus japonicus | reverse complement strand
ATATATATATATATTTAGATATATATATATAAGAAAACATTTATAGAACACATTTATACTTAAAAGAAAAATATGCATTGCATGTAAAAACATATACATCATCACACACACACACACACAAATATACATATGTATCATCAGACACATATATGTCTATTTTCATAGAAGTGAACCCAAGAACATTTTCTTCCTCTCTCCACTGACATTTTGATCTCTATTTGCTGCTGCTGTAGTGCTTGCTGCCTCGTTAACCTGGGCAAAAACCTTCTTCCTGCACGAAAGAAAGGTTCGTCATATGCAAATTCTAGTGTGATGCTATGAGCACAGAATGTTTTTATCTTCCCCACCCTTTCAACATCTGCATCTATGTATTTCAGTACCATGAACCTTCCCTTTAACAAAGCAAATGCATTTACAATAACAGATCTAGTTCTTGACAGTTGCTGCCAAGGTCTATGTCTCTGAATGGCATCATCAAGTGTTGGTGCAAGGCAAAAGCCGAGTCTCCAACAATACGCAGGTTATCAGAAGGAAACCAGGGCATTGGATCAGTTTCCATCTTATTTTGTGTACAATCAAACGTGACTCCTTCTGATACCCCCAACAATTCTGATATCTTTTAATACGAAACAGAAGTTTCTAAGTACCAAAGTGTTAATCACAAGGTCTTCTTAAGTCCTAAATTGAGGCTGGTACCTGGAAGTCTGCTGGACCCATATATCCTTTCGATATCCTTGATAATCAAATCAAACGAACTTCTGGTAACACTTGGGCAGTTGAAGAAGTCATAGTCGCTCTTTTTCCCTAGAATTTCCATGAAAACTTTTTGTGGATGATCTTCTCTGGAGGGAAAGAGGAAAAGCATATCTAAGTAAACACAAAAGAAAAGTTGTTGTTTTCTTCCGAAAAATATGTTTACTAAAAAAAAAAAAAAAAAAAAAAAAAAATCAAGTACCAGTTTAACATCTCCTAGACATGAATACCAAAGACTTATTCATTTTTTACTGTGACAAGTGTAGTAACATGTTTCGATGATGTAGTAAATACTTTTATGCTAATTCTACTTCTTCCCCAAGAGTAACAACCTTATCATGATATGTTCTCTTATGACAACAGCACCTTAACAATTCCCAATCATCATGCAGATGTTATAAAGAAGGTCACATCTTATCAATGTATGGTTGTATGATTTTTCTACGAATTTTTCTAAGGATTTTTCTGGTTAATTAATCATTATGAGAGTGTGGGAAGTTGCTGAGTTTGAGTTGAAAGAATAGCTAGAGTTCTGTTGGCACCAAAGAGATTAACAAATGCAATTAGTCCTTAAATTTTTGACACAACAGAACTTTGAAAACTTATTTAGATGCTAAACTATACATTTCATGGTATCATTGAAGAAATTTCCCTATTTGATTGTATAGAGTAAATACAGTAACTCTTGTGTTGATTAGCATGTTTGATTCAAGTTGCGATGCGACAATTACACTGCAATTGTTATTTATGTAACTTATATCCCTTGCACACATGGTATATAAATCCAAAGTATAAAAAAAATTGCACTCTTATTTACACAAACTGGGAAAGAAGTTGGTTAGTTCTTTGCCAGAGGGTTTTCTTCAAAGCGGTATGAAAGCTCACCTGTACTCAAAGACATAGGCACTCGTGCACATCAACGTTACAGTTGGTAGCACAATTTCTTCCGTAACTTCGTTGCCCTCATATTCTGGGGAGACCTGCAGAGCTACAGTCGTGATCTCCATGTCTCTCGTATTTTAAAGCACGTGCGTGTGGATCCTC
>BOPN01007421.1:50000-52500 GCA_017312705.2 Penaeus japonicus | reverse complement strand
AGAGAGAGAGAGAGAGAGAGAGAGAGAGAGAGAGGAAGCCGAAGTCACTAAGCTTCGTCAAGACTCTGAAAAGATTTGCCTCGAGTCTTCAGGCCTTGACAGCAAATTCCCCTCAAATACACGACGGAGAATTTGTCTGCGGCGGAAAGATGTGTCATCGTCATTATGTGTGTCTTGGTATTCTTTTAGTCGTAAGATGAGAATAAAGCGAAATGAAAATCGAAATACACAGCTTGACACAAAACCTTATAAACATAAGTTGTTATGACTTGCCGAGAAATTTTATATCAGCTTTTGAAATAGAGTAATATATTTTTTTTCAAAATGTTGTCTTACGGTTGAATAGCCAGTTGCTCTGGCAACAATTAGCCGTGATTTTGGAATTGTTAACATGTATGTGACTCCTAGACGCTCTACACACATGAAAAAGATAAAATGATAAAAAAGCAAAATGATAACAGCGATGAAATCGACTAAAAGGGCATTTAATGATATTTATAACCAATTGTAATCTATATATATCTATACATATATATATACATATATATATATATATATATATATATATATATATATATATATATATATATGTATGTATGTATATATATGTATATATATACATATATATGTATATGTATATACATATGTATATATATATATATATATATATATATATATATATATATATATATATATATATATTTATATATATATATGTATATATATATGCATATATATATATACATATATATATATATATATATATATATATATATATATATATATATATATATACATATATATATACAAGAATGAGCCCTCATCTGTTCATGATGTAATGGAATCTAATGATTTAGGAAAAGAAAAGAATCCTATGATAAAGACACATAAACAGGCATATGAAAAAAAAAGCATGTGTAAAATATGTTTCACTGAAGAAAGAGATATAATGTTTCTTCCGTGCAATCATATGATTGCTTGTGGAGAATGTGTTGCGTGCTTGCAAATATGTCCCATCTATAAAAAGAGAATTGAATATGTGGTTAAATGTGATGTATCTTGCTCTTAGTAATGTTATTCATATTAATATATTATGTATATTTGATTATTTATTTACCAAAGACACTGGACCTTTGTATATATGCATCTGACATTACATGTATATATATATATAATGAGATAATAAAATGTATCTTGACGATGAGGGTATATTACTAAACTAATAATTTAACAAAATAATTATGTAGAGTCGGGGACATATAATTATATATATATATATATATATATAATTATTTTATAATAAACATGTAAACTAAGCTTGCATCTATTTATTGAAATACAATATATATATATGTTCATTATCAGTATTAGCTGAGAAGAGTCTACAAACATAATGAATCCGACAATGGAGTATTTACATGAAGAAGACCGATGGGGTACATTCAATCCTAATTTTATGAAGCGACGACTTCCCATTAACACTCGGTTAACGGCTAAAGCTGGATTCATTCATACCGACAACGATGTCAAGTGTTTTCTTTGTGAAAACATGAAAAATATCATAGGATCAGATGATATTATAAAGATTCACAAGAAGAGAAGTCCCGGGTGTTCGGTTGCACAATCATTACATGGCTTTGAGAATCTTCAGAAATCCAAAAAGAAATACTTAAGACATTTAGTTATTCGACATATCCTAATGGGAAATGTTATACTGTTTTAGAAAGGGAAGAATTTCGACTACAAACTTTTATTGATTGGCCACTTGATTGGTTATCTCCTTCAAACTTAGCTGCTAATGGATTTTATTATACAAGGATAAAGGACCATGTTGAATGCGCCTTCTGTAGAGGAGTAATCGGTGAATTCGAAAAGAGTGATATAATAAGAGAAGAACATGATTTGATAAGAGAAAAACATAAACACGTATCTCCCAATTGCCCCTTTATAAATGGGCATAAAACAGAAAATGTTCCCCAAATTTTCTCAAATATCTTTGAAATATATTCAACAAGAAAAGACAATCCTAATTACAAATATAAGTCGATGAAAGCTGAAAATAATTTTTATATCCCCTATTATCCTTGTTCGGAGAGGGATTTTTCGACAATAGAAAAAAGACTAGCAAGCTTTAAGAAGTGGCCTGATTGTCTAGTCCAAAAACCACAAGATCTCGCCGAAGCAGGATTATATTATGAGGGTGTGGGTGACTATGTCCGTTGCTTCCAATGTTCTGGTGGTCTTTGCAATTGGGAAAAAGAGGATATACCTTGGAATCAACACGCCAAGTGGTATTCATACTGTCCATATCTTTACTTAAAGAAAAATATAAAATATATTGAAAATAAAAATGAAATAAAAAAGACCTTGGATATAGATGAAGATTATAGGAGGAGTCCCTTGACGGAATTGAATAGTAGCGAACTCTTGATGGAATTAGATATTGTTAAATGTGTAGTAAGTATAGGTTATTCCATAAATATCGCTAAGGGGACTATGA
>BOPN01007421.1:32500-35000 GCA_017312705.2 Penaeus japonicus | reverse complement strand
GGAAAGAAAGAGAGAAAGAGGAATGGAGAGAAAGAGAGAAAGAGGAATGGAAAGAAAGAGAGAAAGAGGAATGGAGAGAAAGAGAGAAAGAGGAATGGAAAGAAAGAGAGAAAGAGGAATGGAAAGAAAGAGAGAAAGAAGAATGGAAAGAAAGAGAGAAAGAGGAGAGGAGAGAAAGAGAGAGAGAGAGAGAGAGAGAGAGAGAGAGAGAGAGAGAGAGAGAGAGAGAGCGAGAGAGAGAGAGAGAGAAAGAGAGAGAGAGAGAGAGAGAGGATATATATATAAATATAGATATAGATATAGATATATGTATGTATGTATGTATGTATATATAAATTTACATATATAGATGTGTGTGTGTGTGTGTGTGTGTGTGTGCACATATATATACAAAATTAGATAAACAAAGTTTACAGAATGTAGATAAATAAAAGGACTTGACTCAAGATATGCAGATAAATAGTCGGACAGACATTAAGATAAAGGTTGAAAGAGATAGCAATATAGAGTGATAGGGTTTGGAAAGTGATGTAGATTGATTCAGAAAGAGATAAAAAAATGAGGAGATAGGAAAGGAGAGAGAGAAGGAGTAAAGGGAAGAGGAAGAGGAGGAGATAAATGAAGGGGGAAAAGAAGCGGAAGAGGAAGAAGAGGAGAGGAAATGAAAGAGGAAGAGGAATGTGGAGGAGGAAGGGGAGGAGAATAATGGAAAGAAAGAGAGGAAGAGAAATGGAAAGAAAGAGAGAAAGAGGAGTGTAGAGGAAGAGAGAAAGAGGAATTGATAAAAGAGAAAAAGAGGAGTCTCGAGAAAGAGGAATGGAGAGGCAGAGAGAAAGAGGAGTCTCGAGAAACAGAGAAAGAGGAATGGAGAGGAAGAGAGAAAAAGGAGTGTAGAGGAAGAGAGAAAGATAAATGAATGAAAGAGAGAAAAAGGAGTCTCGATAAAGAGAGAAAGAGGAATGGAGAGGAAGAGAGAAAGAGGAGTGTAGAGGAAGAGAGAAAGATAAATGAATGAAAGAGAGAAAAAGGAATGGATGAAAGAGAGAAAGAGGAGTGGAAAGAGAGAGAGAAAGAGGAATGGAGAGAAAGAGAGAAAGAGGAATGAAAAGAAAGAGAGAAAGAGGAGTGGAAAGAAAGAGAGAAAGAGGAATGGAAAGAAAGAGAGAAAGAGGAGTGGAAAGAAAGAGAGAAAGAGGAATGGAAAGAAAGAGAGAAAGAGGAATGGAAAGAAAGAGAGAAAGAGGAATGGAGAGAAAGAGAGAAAGAGGAGTGGAGAGAAAGAGAGAAAGAGGAATGGAAAGAAAGAGAGAAAGAGGAATGGAGAGAAAGAGAGAAAGAGGAATGGAAAGAAAGAGAGAAAGAGGAATGGAAAGAGAGAGAGAAAGAGGAATGGAAAGAAAGAGAGAAAGAGGAATGGAAAGAAAGAGAGAAAGAGGAATGGAGAGAAAGAGAGAAAGAGGAATGGAAAGAAAGAGAGAAAGAGGAATGGAAAGAAAGAGAGAAAGAGGAGTGGAGAGAAAGAGAGAAAGAGGAGTGGAGAGAAAGAGAGAAAGAGGAATGGAATGAGAGAGAGAAAGAGGAATGGAGAGAAAGAGAGAAAGAGGAGTGGAAAGAGAGAGAGAAAGAGGAATGGAAAGAAAGAGAGAAAGAGGAGTGGAAAGAAAGAGGAGTGGAAAGAAATAGAGAAAGAGGAATGGAAAGAAAGAGAGAAAGAGGAGTGGAAAGAAAGAGAGAAAGAAGAATGGAAAGAAAGAGAGAAAGAGGAGTGGAGAGAAAGAGAGAAAGAGGAATGGAAAGAGAGAGAAAGAGGAATGGAAAGAAAGAGAGAAAGAGTGGATGGACACCGCGTCATGAATACGCATCGAGGCAAAGTAAAGTGCTTTCACAAGAGAGTTATGGGTTGTATATGTAGGTACGCTTATGCAATGCTGTTTTCAGAGGGTGATAAATTTCACTTATCTTTTTCCTACTTCTTCTCTCTTCTTCTTCTTCTAGTTCTCCTTATTTTTCTTATTTTTCTAGTATTTCTTATTTTCCATCACTTTTTTTTTTTTTTTTTTTTTTTGTCTAGTTTCCATTTTGGTTTTTGTTTTTCTTCTTCATCTTTTACTTCTTTTTCCTATTCTTCTTTTTCTCTTTCTCTTCTTCTCCATCACTTTGTCTTTTCTTCTATTTATCTTTATTCCACTTTGTCTTCGTTTTGTTATTCTGTTTTTCCTCCTCTTCCTCCGACTTCTTCCTCCTCTTTATCCTTATCTTTTTCTTTCTCCTTTTCCTCCTCCTTCTCCTCATCCTCCTCCTCCTCTTCATCTTCCACCTAATCTTCCTAGCCCTCCTCCTCTCCTTCCCTCCCTCCCTCCCTCTCCCTCTCCCCCCCAACTCCCTTTTTTTCTTTTATCTTTTTCTTCTTTTTGTATGCATCATGCCGTGCAAGGTGCAATGATTCCTGATTTTAAGACTGTTCCTTTTAGTCTTTCATCAAAGGCAGAGAGAGAGAGAG
>BOPN01007421.1:22500-25000 GCA_017312705.2 Penaeus japonicus | reverse complement strand
GGAGAACGTCTTCTAAGAAGGGGGGGGGAGAGGGGGGTAAAGAGATGGGAGTGATGTTCGTATTCAGATTGATTTTGGTGATGGTGGTGGTGGTGTTGTTGTTGTTGTTGCTATTGTTGTTATGATTGCTATTGTTGTTGTTTGTTATCATCATCATTATTATTATTATTACTAGCTATGATTATCACCATCATCATTATCGTTATTATTATCAATATCATTATTACTGTTATCATAGTTATCATTATTTTTATCATTATTCTCATTATCATTTTACTATCATCATCATCATTAGCAATTATTATTATTGTAACATTATCATTATTACTGTTATGATCATTGTTGTTATCAATGTCATTTTTACTACTTTTATCCTCTATCCTCATCATCATTATCCTTATGATATTTTCAATAATAATATTGTCATCATTATCATTATCATCCTCAGTACTATTATGATCATAATTATTATCATAATTGTCATATTTCATTATCATTGTTATTATCATTATCTTTACCATCGTAATTAATAGCATTAGCATCATCATTATCATTGTTATTATCAGTATCTTTATCATCGTAATTAATAGCATTATCATCATCATCATTAATATCATTACATTATCCTTATTATCATCGTCATTATCATTAACCCTATCATCATCATTAACCCTATCATCACATTATTAACAGCATTATCATTATTGTTATTATCATCATTATTAGTAGTAGAACCATCATCATAATCATTGCTGTCCTTACCATTATCATCATTCTTCATGGTACTGTGGTGTACGTCCGTCATCACGCCTTTATTTCTCCTATGTATCTCGTTCTACACCGTCAAATTATTTGCAACATGATAGTGTCTGGCACCCCCACCCACCACCCCGTGCGTACAGGAACGAGGGTTTTTAAAGGGATGATAATTATGGTAAAAGAAGTGTGGAAAAGAGGGACAGAAAAGTATACGGGATGGAGTGTATGCTGTGTATTATGTGTATATAGTGAGACAATGAATAGTAATTACGTAACCTAAGGGCGGAGGACGAGCACGGGAGTTTCACCACGTGTATAAATTTCAATTAAGATTATCTGTATAAAATTCGACCTTTTACTGAGCAAGTTCGTATCAGAAAACTTAGCAAGTTCATACAGACAAAGTAAGTTTGTAAGATGAAATATAAGATTAATAAGATGAAAACATGTTCAGATTCACAAGGTGATTTGTTAGAAATATAGGAACTTTTAAAAGTTTATTTTACTAGCACAAATTCACAAAAGAAAAAAACATATGGAATGCACATGGAATTTCCGGGAAACCACCCTACGAGTTATATAATTATAAAATGAAAATTTTAAAAAAAGGGAAGCAGCTATTCATATATTCTATCAAACTCGATCATATATTCATCTCGAGTAATACATTGCCACTTATATTCACCTTCTCACGACCTTTAGGCTATAACACAGTAGTTTCAAAACGAAGGACCCAAAATATAAAAAAAGAAAGGGGAGAGAACAACCCAATCCCGGGGTGTCTCCTTCTGCCTCTCTTGTAAGAAGGTCGGCTATTTGAACCAAGGTCAATCAAGGAAGGTCAAGGTCAAGGGGTGAATCTTACGTATTTTAGAATTACTTTGTACGTATTTCTTGGCGGAAATACTGTCATACTCTCCTTAGACTATTGGGTGGCAATGAACTACGATCCATAAAACCAAAAAATATAAAAAAAATGAAATGTAAAAATTAGTATAAAAGTTAAGAATAAAAAGAAAACGTTGAACTATAATTGAATTAGACTTGCATAATCATTTTCTTTAGATCAGAATAATTCCTTAAACTGGTATTTCATTAGTAAGCAGGACTCGTAAGTAAAAATATATAAAAACACATAAGTTCAGGCATTTTCAACATATACAACTCCAGCCCCCGGGGCATGAGGGTCTTTAGGTACAGCCGCAGCTTTTCTTAACAGCTTTAGAGGGCATTAGAATATTATTAAGATACTGTCTCGCGTAATAGGAAGGAAATATTCGTACACATGGATGGCGTGGAACTCAAATGCGGCGCGAGGAATCCGTAGACTTTATGCAGCCGGAAGATGAGACTCGTAAATATATAAAATTTTCAGGGATATCCACTATAGTGCCAATATGTTATTGTTATTATTGTTTTTTGTTATCACTATTACCATCATGTTCATTATTATCATCATTATCGTTGCTATCATTATTATCATCATTATCTTTACTATCATTTTGTATTACAGTTTGTGTTGGGGTGGGGGTAGGGGTGGGGGGTAGAAAAAGAAGTAGAAAAAAAGGGAAACAAAAAGAAATATAAGACGTATGATGATGATGCAGAAGAAGAAAAAAGATGGTAGGAAATATAAAATCTGACGAAGAAGGAGAAGAATAAAAGAAGAGAAGCAGGAGGAGGAGGAGGAAGTAGAATAAAAAGAAATAGAAGGAAAAAAAACAGAAGCTCAGGAGAAAAT
>BOPN01007421.1:12500-17500 GCA_017312705.2 Penaeus japonicus | reverse complement strand
TTAGGCAGAGTTCCAGAAGATTTCAGAAAGGTTTAGATGGATCTAGAGTTCAGGATGGTACAGTGGGGTTTTGTAGCTTGCAGTAGAGTTCAGAAAGATTCAGTAGAATTCAGGAAAGTCCATTAGAGTAAAGGAGGTATAAGCGTGCTTTAATTGTCCATTTTTATATCATCATTATCATCATTATTACTACTATTATCATTGATATCATTATTATTATTGGTATCATTACTATAACAATCCTTATCATTATTATTAACATCTTTGTTATTATCATTATTGTCCTTATGATTACCATCCTTTTTATTACCGCACCTATCACTGTTATTACGACTATTATCTATCCAGTGTTTCATCATCACGAATAAACAAGACAAAATCAACATTTATCCTATTAATGAAACTGATTATCAAATTCATCAAAATAAAGATATTTACTGATCTACTGACGTCATAGAACAGACGAAAAGGGATGTAGTCAAATATTTAAAAAAATACCAAAAAAAACAAAAAAACTAAGAGGCTTTCGAAAGGGAAAAAAATAAATAGAAAAAAAAGATAAAGCTTCAGATAACAAAGGGACTCTGAGACTACGAATAGAGGAGGAGGGATAACGGACAAATTGGGGATACGGAAGATAGGGAAGAGAATAATCGATATAACTGGAATCTGATCCTCACTCACCTTTGAGAGACTCGAAACTTGTTATATTACGATGGTGGTATCAGTTATCGTGATAATGAGGGCGATAATGTTTGAAGTTATCTTTATTACTGATGTTATTATTATTGTCATCATTATCATTATTACTGGTATTATTATTATTGTCATCATTATCATTATTACTGATGTTATTATTATTGTCATCATTATCATTATTACTGATATTATTATTGTCATCATTATCATTATTATTGATGTTATTATTATTGTCATGATTATCACTGTTATTATTATCAGTAACATCGTCCCATTCTTTTTTCACTATCATTATTATGATTATCATTGACATTATCATCATAATTTTTATTATTATTATCAATATCTACTAACATTATCATTACTATCATTATTATAATTGTTTTTGTTATTGTCGATTTTATTAGTATCATCATCATAGCTATCATTACTTTTATTTTGATCATCATCATCATTGTTGCTAGTTGATATTGTTGTTATTGTCATTACCACTATTATCATCATCATCATAATTATCAAGTATTAAGAGGAATCTAATCAGCATCATTAAGCTTCTTCTCCTTCTAGAATAGTGTTCTTTCCTTGCTCCTGTTTCCACTATTCTTCTTATTCCTCTTCTTGGTTATTTTCATCACTTTTAATCACCTTTTCATCATTGTCTTCAACACTCATCATCACGTTTCATCCTTTTCCAGCATTTTCTTCTCACATTTTATCACGTGTCATCACTTTCCATCAACTTTTTTATCACATTTCATCACATGGCATCACATCCCATCACCTTTATATCACATTTCATTACTTTTCACCATTTCCCTTCATCTTTTTATCACATTTCATCACTTTTCACTATTTCCCATCATCTTTGTTTATCACATTTCATCACGTAGCATCACATCCCATCACCTTTTTATCACATTTCATCACTTTTCACCATTTCCCTTCATCATTTTATCACATTTCATCACGTGTCATCACTTTCCATCAACTTTTTATCACATTTCATCACGTGGCATCACATCCCATCAGCTTTATATCACATTTCATTACTTTTCACCATTTCCCTTCATCATTTTATCACATTTCATCACGTGTCATCACTTTCCATCACCTTTTTATCCTATTTCATCACTTTTCACCATTTTTCATCATCTTTTTATCACATTTCATCACGTTTCATCACTTTCCATCGTCACCATTAAAATTCACATCATTTCTCGCTCTTCCTCTTCCTTGACTCCTTCACCTGACCATCCCTCTTGCAATTGCATTTAATGTTGTTTTATATTCCTCTTATTGAGTTTGAGGAATACGCGTAAGATATTCGGAAATGAAGTTTTATGCAATGCCGAAGGGAGATGGCCAGTGCAAGTTGTATGCGCATTGGGGTGAGAATATCCTTTCACTTTCCCCTCTCAGTCCATTTCGAAAGATGGATAGAGGGGTTGAGGAAGAAAGAGATGGAGGGATGGAGGGGGAGAGACGAGAGAGAGAGAGAGAGAGGGAGCGGGGGAGGGGGGAGGGGGGGTAGAAAGACAATGTCAGAGAGAAAGGGAAATGGGGTGGGGCTGAGAGAGATAGAGAAACAGAGACAGATAGGCAGAGATGAAGAGGGAGAGGGAGGGAGAGAGAGAGAGGGGAGGGGGGGGGGGGTAGAAAGACAATGTCAGAGAGAAAGGGAAATGGGGTGGGGCTGAGAGAGATAAAGAAACAGAGACAGATAGACAGATATGAAGAGGGAGAGAGAGGGGAGAGGGAGGGAGAGGGAGAGAGCGAAAGTATGAGAGAGTGAGAGAGATACGAGGAAGTGAGAGAGATTGAGAGGGTGAAAGAATGAGAGAGTGAGAGAGATACGGGGAAGTGAGAGAGAGTGAGAGGGTGAAAGAATGAGAGAGTGAAAGGGTGAAAGAATGAGAGAGTGAGAGAGATACGGGGAAGTGAGAGAGAGTAAAAGGGTGAAAGAATGACCTCCCTGTAAAGTGTATGGGAGAAGGGAAGAGGACGAGAAAGGAGCAATAACGGGAAAGGATCAATAGATGAAGGACGAAAAGAAGAAGAAGAAGACGAAGAAGATGAATAAAGGACTTATAATCAAGAGGAAGAAAGTAAGGGGAAAGGATAACAGTAAAGGAAAACAAAAAGAAAAGACAAGAAACAAAGAAATAAAAGTAAAAGAAATGTAGGTAGATTAGGAAACTGTAAGGGGTAGTAGGGAGGTGGGGGGAGAGGTCATATGTGGGGGGTGGGAGGGTAAGGTCTCAGTAGGTTGAGAGATGGAATGATGGGCAGAGGGAGTAAGGGTGGTAGGGGACGAACCCGGAACAGCACAAGATATCTGCATATTGATCAAGTTGGGGATCAGGCCGTTTGGTGGCGGGATGCTTTCCAAAACTACAATTTCGTCAGCCGATAACCCGACGCCTTAAAGAACTGCTTCCCTTCCAAGATGGACGTTCGTTAAATCGCTAGACTGCAAGATTTTTCTGAGGTTTGCCTAAAGACATTGGAAATTTAAGTTTGAATGGTATTTGTATGCGTTTTTTTTTTTTTCATTTCTTGCATCTCTCGTTTATTATTATTATTATTCATTTTCTTTTGTAACTCAAATAAAGTTTCATCTTAATTAATTTGGCAGGTGTTGTATAGATAAACATATATATATATATATATATATATATATATATATATATATATATATATATATATATATATATATGTATATATATACCTATACATATATATATATTTATATCTATATATCTATCTATCTATTTATCTATATATATATATATATATATATATATATATATATATATATATATATATATATATATATATATATATATATACTGTATTTATATATATATATATATATATATATATGTGTGTGTGTGTGTGTGTGTGTGTGTGTGTGTGTGTGTGTGTGTGTGTGTGTGTGTGTGTGTGTGTGTGTGTGTGTGTGTGTGTGTGTGTGTGTGTGTGTGAGAGAGAGAGAGAGAGAGAGAGAGAGAGTGTGTGTGTCTGTATGTGTACGCGCGCGCAAATACTGTGAGAAAGTGAGAGAGAATAGAGATGATAAATGCTGTAGACATTATCAGTTTAATGCACCCATCCTCAAGGTTCACTTTAACCCGGCGATGCTTTTTCTCATAAGGCATTCCCTTCTGGTGCTAACGATATTTTCAACTTAATTTCCTTCGTTTTCTTTTTTTTTCTTTCTTTCTTTTCTTTTCTCTCTTTTTTGCACTTACACCTTGGGATTCATAAATCAGTAGAGCCAATCATGCATCTAAACACACACACACATATATATATTTATATATACATATATGTCCATATATTTATATGGCACATAATACATATATATATATATATATATATATATATATATATATATATATGCATATATATATATATATATATATATATATATATAGATAGATAGATAGATAGATATATAGATATATATATATATATATATGTACATATATATATATATATATATATATATATATATATATATATATGTGTGTGTGTGTGTGTGTGTGTGTGCGTGTGTGTATGTGTGTGTGTGTGTGTGTGTGTGTGTGTGTGTGTGTGTGTGTGTGTGTGTGTGTGTGTATATACATATATATATATATATATATATATATATATATATATATATATATATATATATATATATATATACATGTGTGTGTGTGTGTGTGTGTGTGTGTGTGTTTTGTGTGTGTGCGTGTGCGTATGATAAATGCAAAAACGCAAACACATAGACGCATATAAAAAAAACAAAAAAAACGTAGTGTTGCCCAGAAAGATAAGGAGATTAGCTTGAGAATATCGTTAGCAGCTGAAGAGAAGCAGAAACGAAGAAGAAGGAGATTGTGTTTAAAGTAAAAAAAAAAAAAAAAAAAAAAAAGGGCACCTCGGGGTTAATGTGAGCCTCGAGGGTTAAGTGCAGCTGCTTGAAGAGGGAAATGGCTTGATACGTGATAAGATGCCGGGAGGATGAATCGGAATGGAGGAAAAAGCCAGAGTGTTGGAGTGAGAGATGAGATGAGTGGGGGGTAGGAGGATGGGAAAGAGGGAGGGAGGGAGGGAGAGAGGAAGGGAGGAGGGTAGGTGGGAGGGAGGGGAGGTGGGAGGGAGGGGAGAGGAGGGATGGGGGGAAGGGAGGGGAGATGGGAGGAAAGGGAGAGTAGGGAGGGGAGGAAGGGAGGGGAGGAGAGGAAGGGAGGAAGGGGAGGAGAGGAAGGGAGGGAGGGGAGGAGAGGTAGGGAGGGAGGGAGGGTGGGAGTGAG
>BOPN01007420.1:42923-45423 GCA_017312705.2 Penaeus japonicus | reverse complement strand
CCCCCCCCTCTCTCTCTCTCTCTGTCTCTCTCTGTCTCTCTCTCCACCCTTCCTCTCTCTCTCTCTCTCTCTCTCTCTCTCTCTCTCTCTCTCTCTCTCTCTCTCTCTCTCTCTCTCTCTCTCCCTCTCTCTCTCTCTCTCTCTCTCTCTCTCTCTCTCTCTCTCTCTCTCTCTCTCTCTCCCTCCCTCTCTCCCTCCCCCCCCCCTCTCTCTCCCCCTCTCTCTCTCTCTCTCTCTCTCTCTCTCTCCTCTCTCTCTCCCCCCCCCCCCCCCCCTCTCCCACCCTCCCCCTCTCTCTCTCTCTCTCTCTCTCTTCCCTCTCTCTCTCTCTCTCTCTCTCTCTCTCTCTCTCTCTCTCTCTCTCTCTCTCTCTCTCTCTCTCTCTCTCTCTCTCTCTCTCTCTCTCTCTCTCTCTCTCTCTCTCTCTCTCTCTCTCTCTCTCTCTCTCTCTCTCTCTCTCTCTCTCTCTCTCTCTCTCTCTCTCTCCCTCCCTCTCTCTCTCTCCCTCCCTCACTCTCTCTCTTATCTCCAATTCCTCAAACATCCGCAGAACGCAAGCTGGAAATAAATCTGGAATGCATGGAAGTTGCACAGCCAACTCAAGCGTTCGCAAGCGTTTCAGCGGCCAGGCTTGAAACTTGCCGACGGAGAGTCTTGTTAGCGCGAGGATACGTGCAAAAACTTAGTGTGGTATGAGCTTGTTTTCGGACACGCGGACATACGTACATTCGGAATAATGCCATTGCATTCGTAGATATAAGGAATATACATAAATGCATATGTACACAGATAGTGATGCTTGTACATTTCCACATACATATATGATGATAATGATGATGATAATGATGATAATAATAATGATAATAATGATAATGAAGATAATGACAATGATGATGACAATGAAAATGATGATAATGACAACTATAATGATAGTGATAACGGTGATGATGATGATAATATTGATTGTAATAATAATGATGATGATGATAATAATGATATTGAAAATGATAATGATAGTGTTGATGATTAAGATGATGATGATAACAATAATAATAATGCTGATAATGAGTATGATAAGGATAAGGATAATAGTAATGATAATAACAATGCTGATAATAATGTTATTAATAATGATTTTTATGATAATAATGAAAATGATAATAACAATGATAATAATAATAACAACACTAACAATAAAAACATCAGCAGCATCAACAACAACAACGACAATGATAATGATATTAATAATAATAATAATAACAGATTAAAAAAAGAGAAAACAGCAAGACACAAAATTTGCATATGCAATAGTACTTCAAGAGTTATGCAATACATGTAAAAAAAAAAAAAAAAAAAAAAAAAAAAAAAAAAAAAAAAAAAAAAAAAAAAAAAAAAAAAAAAAAAAAAAGCTGTTAACAATATGAATACATGACGAGGCGAGGTGAGCAGGGACTGGTGTAAAGGGAATGTGAAACAGGTTATGATTTATGGATGTTGTGAATCCGGATGTAAATATATCAGGAAGGGAATACCGTAATCCTAAATTTATACGTGAATACGTTTCGAATCATAATACAATTGTAGTTCTTGAATCTCGTCTAGAGATAGATGTAGGTAGTACAGTAGTTGCATTAAGATAACAACATTAGTCAGAGGTACTATATATATGCGAGGTGATATAAACCATTGCATTTCCCCCAAAAAAACTTTCCTTTTCCTTCCACTCGGCAACACTCTCCATCACACTAACAAGACACTCCCCCCCCCCCTCCCCCCCCCCTCCCTCCCCCCCCTCCCCCTCCCCCCCCCTCCTCCCCCCCGCTGCGAAAGCATGGGCCCTGTAACTTTGTGCTGTTGGTGAAAGGCCGACCATTTTCAAGACAAACATAACTCGCTCTGTACGATACAAGAACTATTATTCATGGCAGAATACCGAATGAGAACCCACGCTCTGTGAAAGAAGCTAGCGAGGTCCGTTGGGCTCAGAGTCCCAACCGGATACCAGGCAATCGTCGACCTTAAAGGGGCACTCCGGCGTGACACTGATGCACGCGCCCTTAGCATCGCATTATTGTGTTCCGGCGACATCGTCTGCGACTCAAGCGGCCGAAATTATGCTGAATCGGGAAGTGTCTGGCATTCGAAAATTAAAGGTCACTACTAGGGTGGGTCCTCTTCGGGAAATGTTGGAATTATGCAGAATGTGCACTTTGCTCTCCGTGAGTTGTTTTGGGAGGAGCCCAGAGGAAAAGTGAGGATTTTGTCTTCGGTGGATTTTCATTTTATTTTTATTATTATTATTACTTTCTTATTTTATTAAGATTCACATTTCATGGTGGTTATATAGTTGAAAGACATATCTTCAATTTCCATACAGACGAAGGTTCATCAGGTTTTCAAATTCAGAGCAGGATGAGAAGAAAAAATAAACAAAGTCTCACATTAAGTTCTTAGACTGCTCTAGAAGGAGAAGAAGAAGAAAAAGAAAAGAAAAACGATT
>BOPN01007420.1:32923-35423 GCA_017312705.2 Penaeus japonicus | reverse complement strand
TCTATCTATCTTTCTATCAATCTCTCTACATATCCCATCTCTCTTGGTGAATGATGCCATGTGAACATTTTTGATGGTTCTCCTCCTTAAGGAAACATTTTCTGGGAAAGGACTCGTTCAAAAACAGTTATTTGCATATTTCAGCAAGACGGAAAGAGACACTTCATACGTCAGACTCTTAGGATTATTACTTGCTGTAGTCATGTTCATTGTAAAAAGCTTTATTGCCCTTATGAAAATATACAGGTACGTGCATTTCTGAGCTGTGGTGTAGTTCTTATCTATAATACCCATGATATCTTCCAGTTGATATGAATAACTAGTTGTTTATGTGAGACGTTCATAACCTTTGTACTCATTTACCTTGTTATATATATATATATATATATATATATATATATCCTGGAAAGACTCGGAAGCAAGATGAATCCCACTACTCTAAAATCTGCTGCTCTTTCCTCTATAGTAAAACATACATTGCAAACTGTTTCTGCAATAGAATGTGAAGAAAGCCGTTTTAGGAAAATCTATCCAATGTTCGTAAATGATATTGAATTTCATGAAAATACTAAATCAATGATTTCTGAGGTACGAACCTTACTTATGGACATCCCCTTACCGTTAATCGATGAATATGTCGAACTGGTAATGAAAATTTTTTGTATAGAATTGAAGAACTTTTGTTCTATACCTGGTGAATACAATATACGATATGCTATTCTTCTTGACATTATTCCATTTTATAGATTAAGTACATTTTCTGATAAATGGATTTTTATAAGAAGTAGTTTAAGCTATATATGGGCAGAATTTTTATACAAAAAATGGGTCGAGTGCTCAAAATCAGAGGAGCTAAAATTTAAAAAGTTATCATTATGTGCAATTCCACTATCAATTACGGGAATGTTCAACTTTCGCGATATGTTTAAAAATTTTATTCACTTAACATCTTTGAAAATTTTACCCATCTCATTATCGCGATTTGAAAAGTGTTCCTCTAACTTTGTCATAGAACTTGTTTCTCGATACTGTCCCAAATTGAGAGAGTTTCACTTGGCCTATAATGGAGAAACTCTTAAAAATACAGAGTCGAGAATTGAAGATTTGGTAAAGTGTCGTAACCTCGTCTCACTCTGGTTGTATGACATAAGCCCAACCACAACAGTAGAAAATGTCGATGGCTTGCAAAAGCTCCTGATAGAGTTGAAGAACCTCAAGTGTTTATTTCATAAAGATTTGAAATCGGCCATACTAGACCCGAATGAGAAAATCTCTGGAACGCTCGGACTTGAACATCTCATTCTCCGAGATGATGTTTTTTATGATCGAGATCATGAGGTAAATTTGACCGCGTATGATCTTGTTCAGTTGAGTAAGATTTGTCCGGCCACCCGAACTCTCAAACTGACACAACCCCCTTTTAATATGGACATGGTATCAACAGCTCTCCCGAATCTGGAAATACTAGATATGGATAGATGTGGTTATGGTATTTTTCCCAGGTTGTCTAGTATCCCTCTTCATAACCTAAAGGTCTTGAAATTAAAACATGTTTATGATATTAACTATACACACATTTCACAATTGGCCCACAATTGCCCCAACCTCGAAGTTCTCGATATTTCATTCTCCATGATCAATGCCGATGGAAATCTTACTCTGCCTCCTCGGCAATCCTTAGCATTTCCACATTTGAAGGAATTAACAATGGTACCCATGTGCTATTTGAAAGGATTTCACTCATGTCATTGTAAGGATAGAAGCTGGAAAATAGACAAGGATCTCACACAATATCTCTTGAGAGGATCGCACAACCTGGAGAGAGTCCATGTCCACTATAGAGACTCGTACTATAAACCAAGTTCTTCATTCATACTAGAAATGTTGGAATCTCTGAAACGTCTCACCTCTCTTCAACTAGTATCATCTCTGGATATGCCTCGTGATATCATTCATGAAATGGTCATAATACATTATCATTATCATAATTGCTGCAGTTGTTTGTTATCATCATTATCACTTTTAATTATTTGATTATAAAAATTATCATATTTATCATTATCTGAATCATTTTTATATACATGCATACATACATACATATATATATATATATATATATATATATATCATTACGTAGATATTTCATTTCCTTTTTTTCTTTTTTTTTATCTGAACCGAATAAATACTCGACGATCACTTCTTTCCGCCTCTTCCCTATTCCATCATCATCATTGTCTCCTCTTTCAATTATCTTCCATTTCTCTTTTCATCTCTTCGTCACATCAGCTATTGCAGAGTCACCTTCCGCTCTGAATAAATTTCTCACCTTTCTTCATTTTTGCTCTCCTCTCTGTCTCCTAATTCTTCTTTCAACCGCCTCCTCTTCTTTCTTGTTATGCTCTTCCTCCTCTTATTATTATTATTATTATTATTATTATTTTTTTTTTTTTTTTTACTCTTTCTCCTTTGTCTGTGTTCTTTCCATACGTATTTCTATTTT